>JAVMKO010000002.1:42668481-42841991 GCA_032164245.1 Sternotherus odoratus
GGGAAGGCATCTGCGGGCCTGATTAGCCAGCCGGCTATATAAAGTTGTCAGGGAGGAGGCAGGGAGGAAGGAGGGGGACACTGAAAAGGGAGGAGCTTGGGCGTGCTAGATCTCTGCTGGCTGGGAAAGCTAGCAGTCGCCCTGCAGAAAGCGTATATAGCAGGTGGCGGGAACTGGCACAAAGAATAAAAGAGCACCGGGGCATGCACTTGAAGTGGTCTCCGGCTGATTTTATGGAGCTAGCCGAGGATGGCTCGGTTACACCCCCTCAAAAGCAATACACAATTAACCAATAAGACAAGACAAGACAAATGTGTGTTTCATTGTGAGATTTTATGCCCTTTGGGGTGAAGTGGGGACACAGAGCAGATCCATTCCTGCTGCAGAATCTTTGCTCCCTTTTGTTTTGGCAGCTGTGTTTCATTAGTGCTCATCTAGGCTGCTTTCCTCTGTTGGATTTGAAAAGTTCATTCTATGGTGATTGTCTTTGCATGGAAATGCTGGGATATATGTGAAGGGTTAGTCATGGGGGTTTCTGAACACACTATCCACCCTAGATAGCACATATTCAGGGCATATTAAAAACAAGATATTACTCCCTGTGCATTACGCACTCCATGCTTAGGGGCTAATCCAAAGTCCATTGAAGCTATTGGAAAGACTCCCATTGACTTCACTGATCTTTGGATCAGGCCATTAAAGCAGTTAGGTTTTTCTCCCTTTCAGTGAGAGCGCTCCACTAAATTGGACAAAATGGTTGATCATCTCCTGGGAACCTGGAAATCAACCTCATGTGAGAACTTTGATGCATACATGAAAGAATTAGGTAAGAAATATTACAGGGCTTTAATGCTTTTTCTCTTAATTTTAAGTATCCTTTCTATCTTTAATATACACTGTTTTTAAGTAGAAATAGTCTGGGGATCTCTTGCTTTCCTATCACTTGCAAACACAAAGGGGTGACCACTGTGAGATGGTAGAATAGGCTAGGGGAAGTGGTGGGACCCCTTTTTCCTTAAGACATTCACAGCTAGAGTAGACTCAAAATGACACTGCAGGTACTGAACCTCCATTGCCTGGGAATTGCCCAGATAATCTGCTACACCTGAAAAAAGCCTATGATATTTATAAAGTAACTTAATTAGCAAATCAAGAGGTGGTTGTGTTAAAGATGATTATCACTGCCTGATTCCTTTCTTGAGATAGTGTAAAAATATGTATTTTTGTTTGTTTGTTTGTTTGGGGTTTTTTGCACTGCTTTTGGTTTAATGACTAAATGTTTGTTTTTATCCTGGAAAATTGAGTTTAGGTTACTGAGCAATGGAACCAATTGCTATACTTGTAAAATGTGGACATGATAGTACCATCAAAACCCCAAATCCTGTTAAAATATCAACACACCCTTCAACTAAGCCAAGGGTTGGAAGTAGCCACCGCAAATAAGAGGAACAGTGATGGTACATGTTGTTCAGCTGCCAAATAGAGCCAATCAATTAAAATTAGCATCATTTTCGCAATGGCCTAATATTGGGTTCTCCTTAGCAGTAATACCAAACACTTCTCATACCTCAAATATGACAATACCATGACAGTAACAAAACTGATTCCTTAGTACCAATTGACAATTGCTGGCTTGTTCCTACAGTCTGCCTCCAAGGCAGCTGACACCATTCTGAGATAAGGCTGTTTGCACTACATAAAACTTTATTAAAGGGCTTGCAGTTATAATCCAAACCCTCCCCTGAAAAGTGGTGATTTAGGCACAACCCAGATTTGAACAAACCTATAAACTCCACCCCTGATTACTGTTTACGTTTTTTCTAGGGATGTCTCAAAAGCTCACCAGATCTTCCCTAATAAATGATTTCGGCTTGTTTTGGTGCTGCAATCTCTCTCAAATACAGGCTTTTTGAGGCATAAACTCTGAAGGGATTGGTTTGTCTTTGTCCTTTGTGGGAACAAAGGGCTTAACTAATAATTATTCCCGCAAAACACAAAGCCTCGTTTGTGTTTGGCTTTCCATTCATTGGTCAGTCACTGGCAGTGCTTTATCCAACACAGGTAAGACTGTAAGCAATGAATAAATGAGCCCTTACCATGATCAGGTCACACAAAGGAGACTGTGTATGCCATATTTTTAATCTTGCCTCCTAAAGTGCATTCTGAAGTGCCAGGTACCCATGTCTATTTAAAACTTTTTCTGGGCACCTTGTAGTAAACTTTATGAGGAAGATGTCTGTGTTATTGCATATGAATTTATGTGCCTCTGTTTACCTGCTGGATATTATTCTGGCTGACTATACAGAGTTAAATCACAGATTCATAGAATCATAGAGTCTAAGGCCAGAAGGGATCATTGTGATCCTCTAGGCTGAGCTCCTATGTAACACAGGCCTTAGAACGTCCTCAAAATAATTCCTAGGGCAAATCTTTCAGAAGAACATCCAATCTGGATTTTAAAATTGTCAGTGACAGAGAATTCACCTTGGTAAATTTCTCCAATGGTTAATTACTTTCACTGTAAAAAAATTACAATTTATTTCCAGTCTGATTTGTCTAGTTTCAACTTGCAGCCATGGGGCTAGGCTATACCTATCTCTAATAAATCAAATAGCTCATTTTCAAATATTTATTCCCCATCTGGGTACTGGTAGACTGTAATCAAGTCACTCCTTACCCTTCTGTTTGTTAAGCTAAATAGTTTGAGCTCCTGGTGCCTATCACTAGAAGGCAGGCTTTCTAAACCTTTAATCCAGGAGTGGGGAACCTATGGACTGTGGGCCATATCCGGCCTGTTGCTCCATTTCATCTGGCCTGCAGCAAGTCTCCGTGTTGCAGGATGGAAGCCCCGAGCCTTGGCATCCCTCTTCCCCATGAGCGCTGGCTTGCCCCGCTGTGGGGGAGAAGTTAGGGTCGGCTCCAGCTCCCAGAAACAATCGGTATCTCCCTGTGGCCTCTAGGAGCAGGGGTGATCATGGAAGCTTTGTGTGCTTCCCCCAGCACCGGCTCCGCAGCTCCCATTGGCAATGAACTGCAGCCAGTGGAAGCTGCAGGCGTGGGCAGTGCCCACTGCACAGAGCCCCCTGGCCTCTCTGCGTAGGAGACGGATATGGCGGCTGCTTCCAGGAGCACCACAGAGCCAGGGTAGGCAGGAGCCTGCCTTAGCCCCACTGCAGTGCCAACCAGGAGCCGCCTGAGATAAGCACTGCCCAGCCAGAGCCCACATCCCTAACACCTTGCCCCAGGTCGGAACCCCATCCCACATCCTAACTCTCTCCCAGATCCCGCACCCTGACCCGCACACCAGCCTTGAGTCCACTCCCGCACTCTAAACACTTTGGCCTTGGCCTGGAGGCTCCTCCTGCACCCCAAGCCCCTCATTTCTGGCCCCACCCCGGAACTTAGGGGAAGCCCTGAGCCTCCGCCCCCCCACTCCCCACGGGGCTCTGTGTGGCCTGCGACTGATTTTTTTCTGTGGTTCAGAGGCCTGCTAATAGAAAACAGGTTCTCCACCCCTCTCCAATTGGTCAACATCCTTCTGGAACTGTGGACACCAGAACTAGAAGCAGTATCCCAGCAGCAGTTCCACCAGTGCCAAATTCAGAAGCAAAATAATGTCTCTGTTCCTACTTGAGGTGCCCTTGTTTATGCGTCCAAAGATTGTATTGGACCTTTTGGCCACGTCATCACACAGAGCTTCTGATCAGCTGGTTATCCACCATGACCCACAAATCTTTTTCAGGCTTCCCAGGCTTGAGTCCTCTATCATGTAGTTAACGCCTACATTCTTTGCTCCTAGATACATAACTTTACATTCAGCCACATTAAAACACATATTTGCCAAGAGATCTAAATCTCTCTGTATCAGTGACCTGTCCTCTTCACTGCTTACCACCCTCCCAATTTTTATGTCATTTGCAAATGTTATCACTGAGAATTTTGTTTTTTTCGGAAGTCATTAATAAACAGGCCCACCAACAGGCGGGAATCAAAGGGGGCAATTGCCCAGGGGTCTGGGCAATTTAAAAGGGCCTGGTAGCTCCCGGCCCTTTTAAATCACCCAGGTGGTCTACAGGGCTCTTAGATGCGTGTGACTGCTCCTGGCCCAATACTTTTGGGGCCCCCGTGGGCTGACGCAATTGGCCAGCGCAGTCAGTCCGGAAGTGACAGATTCGTCACTTTCACCCCAGGTCCCGCACCTGTGGAGCCCAGAATTGCTGGGCACAACATTAGCTTTCTTTCAGTCTTCTGTAACCTTCCCAGTGGGTTTTTTTAAGTTGCTTTTACTTCCCCTCTAAACCGGGGGAATAAAGTCAAGGAAAGCTGATGGTGGGTGCAAGCAGGTAACAAAACAGTGACAGCGATCAGATCTCTCATGGAGAATACCAGGGGTCCTTAAGAGAAACAAAGGTTGAGCTAGTTGGTGAAGACTCTTGCCTGCCAGTTACCAGAAGGCAGGGATGCCAGAACAGAAGGGGCCAGAGGGCCAGGGCCCCATCACTTTTTGTTGGCCGTAAGGGTGAGTGATGGAGGAGAGGGGGCGGATAGGAGTGAGCGGGGGGCTAGGCTTCGGGGGGAAGGGACAGCACGAGGGCAGGGACTCAGGGAGAAGCGTGGCAGGAGTGGAAGGAAGAGTGAAGCTGGGGGTTCGGGAGCAAGAGGCGAAGCAGGGGAGCAGGGTCACGGTTCGGCCACCAGTGTCCCCCTCCCCATTTTAGGGCACTTCTGTCACTCCTGCAAGAAGAATGATGTCCTATTTTTCCAAGGACAGAGTCTACAATTAAAGGAACATCATCATAATTATCATAATCAAACACGCATAGTCTACTGAGGACCATTCTAGAAGCCACGGTGACCATAGTTGATGGAATTGCACTGTGCATCAGGTAGTAAAGTCCCCAGACCTGATTAGGCAGAACATGCAACAGACTGGGGACTACCAGAGGCTGGGGATCTGCAGGAAGTGCCTGAGATAGCTGAGCTGAGAGAGGTGATGGGCTGCAGGCAAGCCCCAGGCATGTGGGCTTTTTGTGGGTTTAACCTTTACCTCTGCTTGCTGTGTACACTTGGGTGAATGGGCAATCCGTCTGTTTAGAAGTAGCTGATTTGAGTCTCTTTAGTCAGGCACCCAAGAAGGAGTTTACCCTTGGGCCTGTTGTGTTAACACAGTTAGGGGACCAGAGACACTGCTGCCCTGGGATCCAGTGAAAGGGTGGTAGAACCATGGGGTTTCACCCAGAGAGAGGTGTAGATAACATAACCTGTCCATTCTGGGGTTCATTCAGGAGAGATTGCAAGGGGATATAAGACACCACTTCTCCTGTAACTGTAGGAGGAAGGTAGGACTAGAGGGTGTAGCCTGCGGAGTCAGTCTAAACCTCAGAGTTCCACTCTAGAAAGACTTTCCACTGGGGAGAATGGGAGATATCATAGGTGCCAATTGCTCCTGAGCCATCAAATATGCATTGAAGTTCTTCAGTGTGATCATGGCAGTTCTTCTTGCCTGATGTCTGTGGCCCTGATTTAAAGCCCATTAACTTCAGTGAGCAATAAATTGAGCCCAGTCCTCACTAGGAAATTGCTAATGACTGGAAATATTAAGACCTATGTAAGCATCTGAGGATGTTTGCCATTTCCCATCAATGCCACTGTTCTCCTTCGTGACACACTGAAATCCATACGGTTTTTTTTGCCCTGCTAGCGTTTGAGGTCTGAATTATCTTGCTTACAGGAGTGGGCTTAGCCACCAGGAAACTGGGCCAGATGGCGAAACCCAGTATGACTATCAGTGCTGACGGCGATATGGTAACCATCAAAACCAAGAGTGCCTTTAAAAATAATGAGATATCTTTCAAGCTTGGTGAGGAGTTTGATGAAACCACACCAGATGACCGGAAAACCAAGGTGAGGATTAAAGCTGTCCTTCGCTGTGCTCTCAGTCTGCTGCAGCAGCCACAGACAGTTCTTTTCCATATGGTAATAACACATCTGCTAATTATCAGAGTGGATAATTAGATAAACACACCTGGAAAGCTCAATGCAACTTAAATAGAGCTTTTATATCCCCCCTAAAAAGGAGAAGAGCCAGATTGTATGAAGTAAATTAGGATTTTTTTATAGATTTATAGAGTTTAAGGACAGAAGGGATCATTAGATCATGTAGTCTAACCCAGTTAGCTCTGTAACTTTGTTCCCAGCTCAATAATTTATTGGTTAAAGCGCATCTAGAAGAAAGAATTCAATATCGATAAATGCAAAGTAATGCACGCTGGAAAATATAATCTCAACTATATATATAAAATGAAGGGGTCTAAATTAGCTGTTACCACTCGAGAAAGATTTTGAAGTCATTGTGGATAGTTCTCTGAAAACATCCACTCAATGTGCAGGAGCAGTCAAAAAAGCGAACAGAATGTTGGGAATCATTAAGAAAGGGATAGATAATAAGACAGAAAATATTATATTGCTGCTATATAAATCCAAGGTTTGCCCGCATCTTGAATACAGCATGGAGATATGGTCACCCCATCTCAAAAACGATATATTGGAATTAGAAACGGTTCAGAAAAAGTCAGCAAAAATGATTAGGGATATGGAACAGCTTCCGCATAAAGCGAGAATAATAAAACTGTGAGTTTTCAGCTTGGAAAAGAGATGACTAAGAGAGGGTATGATAGAGGTCTATAAAATCATGACTGGTGTGGAGAAAGTAAATAACCAAGTGTTATTTACTCCTTCTCATAATACAAGAACTAGGGATCACCAAATGAAATTAATCGGCAGCAGATTTAAAACAAGCAAAAGGAAGTATTTTTTCACACAATGCACAGTCAACCTGTGGAACTCCTTGCTAGAGGATGTTGTGAAGGCCAAGACTATAGCAGGGTTCAAAAAAGAACTAGATAAATTCATGGATAGGTCCATCAATGGCTGTTAGTCAGAAGGCAGGATACTGGGTGAGGTGGACCTTTGGTCTGACCCAGTGTGGCCATTCTTATGTTCAGTGTAAAACCCTAAAATAGAAAATGGGACTGAGTGTTGAGTGAATCACTTCTTTAGCCAGCATGACCATCAGCTCTTCTGGGCGGGGCTAACTTTCAATATATGTTTGTACAGCAGCTAGCATAACTGAGCCTCCCTGCACACGTGGGTACTGTGTGTGCCTCTGCTGTATAAATGATAATAATTTGGGCAGGATACTCATGTTTTGCTTCTTTATGTTTCTTCAGAGCATTGTGACCTTAGAAAATGGCTCATTAAATCAGGTCCAGAACTGGGATGGCAAAGAGACCACAATAAAGAGACAAGTGGTAGATGGGAAAATGGTGGTGGTGAGTGAATTTATTCTAGCTATCTGATCATTGAGTAATGCAAAGCTGTAGAGACCATCTAAACAGTTATAGTTTAATTATATGTTCCATTTTCTCCTTAAATAAATGTGGCTTATGTTAGAAATGTGATTGGCTGCATAGGGCAGGAAGAGAACATTAGAAAATAAGTTGAATCAAATTAATATTATGGAATATGGGACAAGAGGAAAGATGGCCTGGTGATAAGCATAGAACTCAGAAGACGAAGTGGGTATTAACCCACGAAAGCTTATGCTTCAATACTTTAGTTAGTCTTTAAGGTGCCACAGGACTCTTTGTTACCGCTGCTATTCCAGACTAACACGGCTACCTCTCTGATTCTCAACTCAGAAGATGTGTGTTCAAGTCCCTACTCCACCACACATTTGTTCTATAACTTTGGGCATGTTATTTAGACCCAGATCCTCATAGGTATTAAGGCACCTAACTTCTTTTGATTTAAATGAGATTTAGTCACCTAAATACTTTTAAGGATGTGGGCCTTAAACTCTCTGTGCTTCAGTTCCCCCAACTGTAGAGTGGGGATAAAAGTACTTCCATATGTTAGAGGGGTATTGTGAGGATTAATTCATTTAATGTTGTGAGGTGTTTAGATACTGTGGTTGTGGGGACCATATAAGTAAGATGGAAATGAAGATGCTCAAAAGATGGCTGAATTCACACTAATATTAGTCTTTAATGAATAATTTGATTTTTTTGTAAGCTGGAAGAAAATGTGAAAAGGGGTAATACTAGTACCAATAACCTTTAATATAGTTCAGTGCATATTTTTGTTTGCACAAACAAAATGGGGGGATGATTTTTCTTCTCCCTCTTTAAATTTAAAGTGGGATTGTCTTTACAGTTTTGCTGTGAGAAAGTACAACTGTTTCGGTGAACTCTTTTGTCTCCTAGGAATGCACCATGAATGACATCACCTGCACTAGGATCTATGAGAAAGTCTGAAGATACTCTATCAGTACCCTGCTTGACTAAAAATTGGAGTACTATAAACTTAATCGTTGTAGGTACTTAATAAAAAGCTTACAAATGCAGTAAATACGTAGTGAGTGGTTGGATTTTCTTTAAAAAAGTTGACAGTTCCTTGATGCTAAATTTGCCTCACTAGAAGAATCTGCCCATGACACCATTGATCCCAACAGCATTATGTATTTGCCACTAGCCCCTTGTTAAAAATTCTATTTTGGAAAGAATTATATTTGAGCCCTGAAAAAGTTTTCTAATTGCACACTCATTTCAGTGTTTATAGAAGATTCACAGTACCTTAGACACTGCCATTACAACTGGACCAGCTGAGGGAACAACAATGACTGCAAGATCTCTTTCTTGAGTAGCAACAGCTAATTTAGACCTCATTTTGTATGTATAGTTGGGATTATGTTTTCTAATGTGCATTACTTTGCATTTATCAACACTGAAGTTCATCAGCCATTTTGTTGCCCAGTCACCCAGTTTTGTGAGGTCCCTTTGTAACTCTTTGCAGATAGCATTGGACGTAACTATCTTGAGTAATTTTGTATTGTGTTGATCTGTGGTTCTGATCATTCTATTTTTTGGTATAGTTTCAAGCAGTTTGCCCACTACTGGAGTTAGGCTTACTGGCCTGTAATTGTCAGGATCACCTCTGGAGCCTTTTTTAAAAAAAATCAGCATTACATTAGCTATCCGCTAGTCATCTGGTATAGAGGCTGATTTAAATGATAGGCATCATATCACAGCTAGTAGTTCTAGAGTTTCATATTTGAGTTTGTAGAACTGGTGACTACTGCCTCCTGTGTTGTGTCAACTCTCGAGGTGAAGCTGGAGTAGCTCTCCAGAGCGCAAGCCTGGGCAGATGAGATGTAGGCCCTGAGTTGCCCATGAACCAGGACCCCCCCTCTCAGCATCACCAGTAAAATCCAGAGAAAAGGAAAAACTAACACCTTGGTACCCAATCCACTGCTGGAGTTGCCAGAAAGATATGTGACGGGTTAGGTCACAGAGACCCCCTTCTGAATGTCACCCGATCTGCTGAAATTACCTCTGAGCCCATTTTCCCTGCCATCTTAGGATTCCAGAACTCTGCCTTGGTGAGCCAGACACACTAGTCTGCTGCAACACAGACACTGGTCTGGACTATGCCCCCCAAACGAAGTGAAAACAGTTTAGCGGGTTACCTGCCTCCAGTACCCAGACACCCAGTTCCCAATGGGATCCAAACCCCAAATAAATCCAATTTACTCTGTATGGGGTAAATTCATAAATTGTCCACCCTTGATAACACCGATAGAGAGATATGCACAGCTGTTAGCTCCCCCAGGTATTAATCACTGACTCTGGGTTCATTAATAAAGAAAAATGATTTTATAAAGTATAAAAAATGGGATTCAAGTAGTTTCAAGTAATAACAGACAGAACAAAGCAAGTCCCCAAGAAAAATAAAGCAAAAACACACAAGTCTAATCCTAATACATTAAGGAACTGAATATAGATTTAAAAAAATGATCCAATATGATTCTTTCACAGACTAGATTCCTTACTAGTTTGGGCCCAATCTGTTCCCCTGGTACATTCCTTGTTAGTTCCAGCAGACATCTCAGGTGGTAAGCATGGGTTTTCTTGTGGCTGGGACCCTTTTGTCTTGTTCCATCCCCTTATATAGCCTTGGCACAAGACAGGAATCTTTTGTCTCTCTGGGTCCCCACTCCTCCTTCTAAATGGAAAAATACCAAATTTAAGATGGATTCTAGTATTATGTGACATGACAGCCTCCATTCTTCCTCGATTGCCCCACACGTAAAATAGAGCATTGATTCTGAAGCACCCTTAATGGCTTCCACGTAGTATATTTACATCAGTAATACAAGTTTATATCTTATTCTCCTAACTCCAGACATAGAAATAATACATGCAAACAAATAGGATGAACATGCTTAATAGATTATAAGCTTTATAATGGTACCTTACAAGAGACTTTTTGCTTAAAGCATATTCCAGTTACATCATATTCAGTCATAAGCATATTTCCATAAAGCCTATGAAGAGCAATAGTAAAATATTAGTACCTGACCAGGTTTGGTTCTCCACTCCAGATTTTGTCTGAGTTTACTCTCATAGCCTTACATTCTCCCAAATTTACCAAAGGCGGTGGGTTTGATGAGCCACAGATAGGGTTACCATATTTCAGGTTCCCCAAAAGAGACACTGCCAGAGAAGGGAGGGGGAAGAATTTGGGGAGTGGTATATGTACTGTGAGGAAGTATTTGAGGCATGCTGTAGGGGTGAGCATCCTGGAAGGGGGTATTTGGGGGTGCTAGAGGTGTAGGGGTGTGTGTGTGTGTGTGTGTGTGTGTGTGTATATATATATATATAATACACACACACACTGGAAGTATTCAGGGAGTTCTGTGGGGGGGGGGTGTACTGGGAGGGGGACCTGGGGAGGTGCCAGAGGGGGTACCTGCAGCCTCACTTTCAAGGTGGGGGCAGTGTCACTTGCTGTGACAGCAACAAGGTGGCTGGTGCAGGCCCCAGACACAGCACCAGCCATCAGTCAGCACCTCCCTGCAGGCCCCCGTCCCCAGGGGTGAGAGCTGGGGCCCAGGTTGGCAAGGTCTGGCACCTGGAGGGAAGGGACCAACTGGGGCACGGAGACGGCTCTTTCCAAGTTGCAACATCTGCTCACGAAAATCCTGGCCATTGACTCTTATTTGCAAAATCCACCCAGACAGAAGATCAAAAGTGAAGCCATTCTTGGGGAAAGCCAGACACGGTCACCCTATATTTGAGTTCCTTCTGAACTCTTGTGTGATACCATCTGGTCCTGGTGACGTGTTATTGATGAATGTATCAATCTGTTCCAAAATCTCCTCTGTCAACATCTCATTCAGGGGAAATTCCTCAGACTTGTCACCGCAAAGTAATGGTTCAAGTGTGGGAATCTCCCTCACATCCTCTGCAGGGAAGACTGCATTTAGCTTCCCCACAACAGACTTGTCTTCCATTAGTGATCCTTAGCATTTTGATCATCCAATAGCCCCCCTGATTGTTGGGCAGGCTTCCTGCTCCTAATGTACTGAAGGTTTTTTTGGTTGTTTTTTTTTGCTGGTAGTGTTTGTATCTTTTACTAGTTGCTCTGCAGATTCTTTTTTGGCCTATTTATCCTTGACTTGCCCAAATTTATGTTCCTTTTGGTTTTCCTCAGCAGGATTGGACTTCCAATTTTAAGACATCATTGTGTCTTTTATTTTACTGAGAAGAGAGATTTTCAATGGTCGGTAGCCTTCTAGTAACACATAGCCCTTGATTTGTTCTACAGTTCAGTTAGTAAGCATTTTAATAGGGGACTGCAGACTTTTATGAATTCTTTACTGGAATTGGTCTTTTTCCCATTACACTTTACAAAAATATCTTTAAAAGAAGCCATGGAGCATAACTGAATTATTGAGAACAACTACTGCTTGCAAGACCCAAACCTAGCGATGTTTTGGTCTTTCCTTTTTACCGTAGGTGTGTCTCCACTGCAATTAAACATTCACAGCTGGCCCATGTCAGCAAATGCAGGCTCAGAATACAGGGCTGTTTAATTGCAGTGTAGCTATTTAGGTTCAGGCTGGTGGGTGGGTTCTGGGAATCCCATGATAAGGGGTCCCTACAGTCTGGGCTGTATCGCAGGCCAGGGGCAGAGCCTCCCTAAACAGCCAGGCATAGCCCTACCCATGCTCTAGGCCAGCCCCCCCCTCCCCCCCCATAACCCCAACCCAGGCTGGATCTCTTCCCCAAAGTGGGCTGGGACCCAAGAGGCATGGGGCTAGTGTTTGGACCACCGCCTCTGGCTAGCCTCTCTGAACACGCACTTCATGTGCCACCTATCAGGCTGACCATCTACATCACAGCACCCCCCCCCCCCCCCCATGAGCCAGGTCAGCTGACAGAGGGACTTAAGTCTACTGGGCTTGTTTACACAGTTTACTCTTAGAGTTAGGATGTTTGGGTTGGTTAAACATTAGATCCCTCACACGTAATCTAACCTCCTTGTAAAGACTGTGGGCACAGCAGTCTGCCCTGCCCCATAAAAATCATAGAAAGTGAGACTTGATTGTTCAAAAATGCACTTTTTTCTGGATGCTCCAGTCTTATAAGTTGATGGATAATTAGAACTGAGAGATGGAGCTAGTGATCTGAACTAGCAATTAAATAAAGTTAGTAGAATCAGAGTTAAGGCCAGAAGGAACCATCAGATCCATCTGTATATCACCCCCACTCCTCCCAATTACCCAAGGGTATGATAGACCACAGCAGACTAAAGATTTGTTGAGAGCAGCATTTTTCAGAGTGGGAGGTCAAGCTAGGAAGTTGTGATACAATGACAAAAATTTTCAAAAACCCAGCAGCTTCTAGGATATCAGTAACATGAAGCTCTGTTCACTCCTTTTGTGGTTGTACTTTGCCCTTTCCCTCCTGCCTATACTGCTACCGGGTAACATAGCTTAAGTGAATGGGAGGAACCAGGTACTGTGAGCCCTTGGCTCCCCACCACTGAATGCACTCAACTGCCTCCTCACCATCTTTATTCTTTGGTTTAAAGAAACAAACATTTCATTGATGCCTTGGGGGATCAGAGATCGGCCTTAGATCAAGTGTAGAAAGTGGACTCCGCCAAAAAAAAAAAAAAAAAAAAAAGGAGAATCAAAGAGAGGATTCAAGCTTGCTTTGACCAAGAGGCCTTCTCTTTGGACGTACTCCAAAGCCCTCATGTAAGGTGGAAAAGCTCCTGTTTAGTGCCTCTGCTGACCACAGCTGTGACAACTTACTCTACAGAGTTAGCCCTTTATCTGACAATAGAAATTCCAAATCATTCTGGGATTCGATAAATTGGAGCCCAATAGGAGGAAAAGGGGGTAGAAATCTAGCCTCTCCCTACCCAAAAAGCCAACAAACTGTCTTTGTAGAGACACTGATCTCACCTCAGAGAAGTAGGAACACAAGAAGCCACAGCTGTTTTTGGAAGTCTTCTTTAGAGAAAGGTTTGAAGACTTCCTGGGTTAGAGCTCCGATTACAGCTTCAGGTTTCAGAAGGAGAGCTTACATCCCCACACTCTGAATACATGAGACTAGCTCATTAGTCTTTCAAATCAAGGCAGAAATACAAGATTTCAAAGTCTTTTATAATACAGCCCACAGAAGGGACATAATCTAGCTGCCTAGAAGATCCCCTATGAAGTGATTGCCTTTGTCTGTCATGGAGTCAATGAAATTTGGAAGTTAACTCACCCCAGCCTCTCCTGTTGACAGATGAAGTCCTTTCAGCATTTATTTTTTTAAACATAGAAGGGCATTACTATATCTGTTTACCGCCAAGAAGATAAACCATGCTGTTTATAGTTAACAGATTAGCATGCTCATTTATTTTTGTGCGCACTGCCAATGTAGAATTATATTAAACAGCAATGTAATCTAGAACATTAGTTCAGAGAATTGTTCCAGAAAATTTTATTTAGCAACTACATTAACATTTCTGGTTACATTAGTGTTTTGAATTAGGATTCTGCACCCATTAGGCCTTTTCTTAAGGCAACAAAACCAAGAAGCGGGAGAAGTGTAGTAGTTTCCTTGACCTGAACTCTTTCTGGGACCAAGGTAGATGCACATCTGGACATGGAGTTTACTCATGCTCTCTCATAGACTCTAGTGCAAGTGATATTGTTCATGGTGTATTCCTGTAAACAAAAGGAGTTTAACCAATCATTGAGATTCAGACTACTGTTGAAATAAGAGCCAATCTTTTCTTCCCCCCTCAGAACTATAGTAATAGTACTTTAGCAATTCTCTAGATACAGATCTGGGTTCTTTGCCTTTCTTCAATTTAAGCAGAAGAGCGAAGGACAGTTTGTCCATTATTACAATAAGACAATGGAGCTCATCACTTCATCTCAGCCTTGACCACTCCAGAAACTTAGGTAGTTTTCATTTGCTTATCTTACCCCACTTCCATTGGACCCTAGGTACATTTTGACTATGAAATTCAAACAGGGTTTCTCTTACAGCAGCAATTTGTACAATGCCGCCAAGTGTGCAGCCAGCCATTCACTAGCTAATTCTTACACACAGGAGATTGCGCTCTGCTTCCCACCCCCAGCTGGTACAGAGATTTGCAGCAGGTGGGGAATAGTTCCACACTAAATCATAGTCTAGGCGGTCCAAAGAAATGCAATTAAGGGCTTTTTAGAAAGCCCTGGGTTTGCTTGAATCAGCCCAGATGCAATCCCATTAAATATAGCGAATACCACTAGCCAAGTGATCTCACTCACCACAATCATCTTCCCATCCACTAGTTTTCTCTTTATTGTAGTCTCTTTCCCATCCCACTTCTGCCCCTGAGTTAGTGAACCTTCTTCCAAGGTGACAATGCTCTGCAAAGAGTAATTGACTAGTATCTGAGAGTTAGGGGACAGTCTGAAGTTTAGAACTAGAGAAATCCCCCAGCCGTTTCCAACTCAGGAATTTCTGTTTATGCAAGAACACATGCTAGCAAAAAGTTGACTGATCCCCTTCTTGATACCCAACAGCAGGCACTGATGGTTAAAAATGAGTTTAGGAGATTTTAATAATATTTAACCCAGAACCAAGTTTCACATTCTCTGGACACTTTGTTTCAATAGGGCACTTTCTCCCTTCAGTTTGTTTCTCCTCAATGGAGTAATGGGAATGAAGGATGAGTGCTGCTTTAGTACTCACCTTGGTTTTCCTGTCATCTGCTGTGATTTCCTCAAACTCATCCCCCAACTTGAAGGAGACCTCAGTATTTTTGAAAGTACTCTTGGTTTTGATGGTTATCACATCACCATTCATGCTGATGGTCACAGTGGGTTTGGCCAGGCTGCCCAGTTTCCTAGTGGCTAAACCCACACCTGCAGAGGCACAAGACACTTATGTTCACTGTCAGGAGCAAGACATTTCTTTAAAGTGTCAATAATATCCTCTGTGGGACATTCAAGACACATGTTGGAAGCTCAGGATCAATGCCTCATCAGATCCAAATGTTTCTAGCCACCTTACAACCAGGCTACATACACCTCTTATTTATACAGCTGACAGGCCTATAAAAAGTTTCACACAAAATTAAATTGAAGTGGTAGCCTAGTTCCCTCAGCAGCAGGCACACCCTGTCCCAGATGGAATCTAGAAGGAGCTGGTGTAGGGAAGTTAGCTTTATGAGCTTTGCATTTTCAGTTTAAAAGGAACATTCTGCTGCTACAGTTCTCTCAGCAAGGCAGTAATCACAGGGTAGAGGTCTCTAAGGCAATCAGTGATCCCCAAATCTATGCAGATGTTAGATTGGAACCCTAAAGGAGGGTAAATTAGAGCTCAGCTGTTATTCATCCACTGCTTCCCCTAAACACTGCACTCTTATGCCAGGAATAGTAAGTTATGGGTGATCTTTCTATCTCTGATACCAACATTCACATTTTGGTCTCTTAAAACAGAGAATCTGAGACAATGCCATTGACTCACTCCAGATGTACACCAGCATAGATCAAAACAAGATTGAGCTTTCAGTTTTTCCAGTTTACGTTGCTTTACAGTGCTAGATGCTAGGAGCCAGAGCCTACCCTTCTATGTCCTCATTATCGAGACAGAAAGTGGTCAGCCAATATTAAATAAAATTTTCTACATATGCTACTAAAGAAGCAAAATTACAACTTCCCTTTCAATCCTAATCCCCTACATAAAAAGATGCAAGGTCAGAATCTTATATAAAGGTCTAAGATGACAAAGTAGGCATTTCTAGTTAACTGAAGTAACATTTCCTCTTTTAAAAGGGAGCTTAGACTAAAATATATCCTCATTTTTTCCTTATTGAGTACTAAGGAACAATATAAGCAAGAGTCCCTAGGAACAATGAAAGAAATCCCAGGACAGAGTATGTGGCTAGTTACACGTTCCCTGCTGAACAGTGGGACATCCCCAAATATCACAGTATAATTTTTCTCACCCAGTTCTTTCATATAGTCCTCAAATTTTTCACTGGAGACAAACTTCCAGATTCCCACAAACAGGTCACACATTCTGTAGGCCTTGTGTAAGTAATAGCCCTCAAGGAAAAGTCAGCAACTCACAGTGAGAGGGAGCAAAGGAAGATAGAGAAACTACCTTAGATAGCTTCTTTATAAAGATGACTTGAACATGTGATTATCTGGGGCTGACCAATGGGAACTGAAGTGGTTTTAGAGCATTCATTCCAGAAATAGATTACATCAGAGGCTCCATTTCACTTACATTTCTTTTAGCACAAAATCCCAATCAAAAGTGGTAGCAATATCTTAAAGTTGAATGAATTATCCTAACAGGATCCTGACATTTTGATACATCTTAAAGTCCAAACACACCAACATGTTTCATAGCTTTAAAAAAAAAATGCCCAACAGAACTTCTTACCTGCTTTCCTAAATGAGAGCAGCAGTAGTTTTAAAAGAACACCAAAATTAACACAGAAGGCTACAGTACACCAATAAACAGCAAAATGGGTGTTAGTGGGTCTTTCTTCTATTAATATACTAATGAAAAAATGGGTATTTGAAAAAAAACAGATTAATTTTAAAACTATATTGTGTCTGAGATTATTTTACCTACTACAGAGACAATTACTCCTAAGATTATTTTAAATAAAAGTGGTTAAACTAATATTTTTTCTATTTATTGTTTGATTCTTTTGCTCACTGGACACCACTTTATGTATAGTCAGTTCCATTTGTTATCTGTGTGCATCTCTCACAGAGCACCAAGAGAGAGGAAGACATTTAAGAAACTAGGGACATGTGGCTTTAAAAGTACAAACATGGCTGAGTGACTGGGAATACATTGTAGCTGTTACAACATTTAATTCATTGTCAATTAGACATTGTCCTTCCAACAGGTGACAAAGTCTACAGCAGGAGGCATATCAGGAAGGGCAGAGCAATGGGATCAGACAAACCCCTTGACTGCTTCAAATGGAGACCGAGGTCTTCAAAAAGAACACAGGTATTGATGTCTTTAGGACTGGAGACAGGGACCATAGAGATGCTGCTGCTCTTGTGGCCATATTAAGGGAACAAGAGACTTCTGCCCCCAAAAGGTCCTGTGGAGAAGTTGGAGAGCTCAATTATGGTGTTTACTTCTGAAACTTGGAGCAACATCAGTGGCAAAACTCCCATTGACTTCAATGGGGCCAGCATTTCATGCTTGGTGTCAAGGGGCTGCCTGCATTTCTGGCCCTGGTGGAGGGAATTAGTGGGTATGAAGATTTTTTATTCTGTTTTTTTAAAACAGTTTTCATTTTTATAGGTGTCTTAGTGCAGGATTGATGGCTGTACCAGCAACATACACATGAGAAATGGAAGAGGAGATGCTGCAAAAAGTAAAGGGAGTAAGCAGTGGGATTTGGCACACACCTTGCTAGATCTGTGATTTCTCTCCTTCTCTAAACCTTTTTTCTTTTAAAATATATTCTATCACAGTTTTGTGATCACCTTTCCAAGAAATGAACTGAGCTTTGCAGATGGACAATTTTTCAAATCATAGCTAGGTGTTGTATGTCTCATGCCACTCCTCTACAGATGCACCTGTAGGGAAATACCTGCTGTGTCATCTCCTGGTAAAATCCAACATCAGGATGAGCTAAAAAAAAATCACATACTCTTGGTTGCTTTTGGTGTTGGAAGTACCTTTCCTGCCTTGTACAAAAGGCAGAAAAATCATAAGAGGAAAAGGTGCGGGAGGCCACTTGCTAGCAAACAGCTACTATAGAGTGTGTATTTTTAAGAAAAACCAAAATAAAGCATGAATGAGTTAGGGTTGAAGTAGAATCCATGTGGTGGATTATAAAGGGAACAAAGGAAACTGGAGAAGCAGGGAACTGCCCCCCCTAGAGTTTGTGTTCTGTGTTACCACAGGAAAATTTACTTTTGGCCACCCTTTTAAAAGACAGCCAGGGAAGTAAGTCATAGCCTGCAAGTTATGTGAGTACTAAAGTGGAATACTCTGCTGGTAAGGGGGGGGGGGGAGGGAATGAACACCAGAAGAACACCCCTAAAAAACCCCAAAAACTTCTATGATCCAAGTATTTTACACTTAGTTGAAGTGGGATGGCTAAGAATCTTATAGTCAATGACCTTTTCAGGATACTGAGTAACTCAATCTGTAAGAACAAGAGAAAGAAACACTGGACTCAGATATAAATGCCAGTATTCAGAGAATGGTATTCCACAGCATTTTGGAAACTGGTTTTGTTAGCTGTGGAGAATCTTGCTGCTCTATTTCAATTTTGGTTAGATTTAAGCCAAGCTGCAAACACTTGAAATTTTTACATAGAATGATAGAAGATTAGGGTTGGAAGGGACCTCACACGTTCATCTAGTCCAACCCACTGCTCATAGCAGGATGAACCCCAACAAAATCATCCCAACCAGGGCTTTGTCAAGCAGGTCTATAAAAACCGCTGATAGAGATTCCACCACCTCCCTAGGTAACCCATTTCAGTGCTTCGCCACCCTCCTAGTGAAATATTTTTTCCTAATATCCAACCTAGATCTCCCACACTGCAACTTGAGACCCTTGTTTGATCATCTGCCACCACTGAGAACAGCCAAGCTCCACCCTCTTTGGAACCCCCTTTCAGGTAGTTGAAAGCAGCTATCAAATCCTCCCTCACCTCTTCTACAGACTAAATAAGCCCAGTTCCCTCAGCCTCTCTGCACAAGTCATTTGCCCCAACCCCTTGATCATTTTTGTTGCCCTTGCCTGGACTCTCTCAATTTGTCCACATCCTTTCTGTAGTGGGGGTGAGGGGGAAGGCTGCAAAACTGGACATACACTATCATGTCCTTACCAGTACCTAATAATCACTTCCCTCAATCTGCTGGCAATGCTCCCACTAATACAGCACAATATGCTGTTAGCCTTTTTTGTAAAAAAGGGCACACTGTTGCCTCATATCCAGCTTCCTGTCCACTATAATCCCCAGGTCCTTTTCTGCAGAACTGCCACTTTGCCAGCCAGTCAGACCCCACACTAATAGTACATGGAATTCTTCTGTCCTAAGTGCAGGACTCTGCACACAACCCAAGAACTAAATAGTTTGGTCAGATTTATAGCCTGGTGGAAACTAGGCGGTTATCTTCTCCCCCACCCCACAATGCCAGGGAAATGATTAAGTGAGATATACCCAAATAATCCTGGGAAGTGACCTGCTCCCATATGCGGCAGAGGAAGGCAACCTTCCTCTACCTTCCCCTCCCCAATCAGTGCCAATCTGATCAGGGGGAAAAGATTCCTTTCCTAACCTCATAGATGGTGATCCGCTAGACCCTGCGATTGTGAGCAAGAGCTAGCCAGCTAAGCAGAGAGACTGCTCAGTGCTACATCAGAGAGCCCTGGACCTCCCTATCACACATCCCAGCCCCAGTGGCCCCTGGTCTCCCAGACGCTTCAAAGGAAGCTATATAAATTAAAAAAAAAAAAAAAACCCACCCTGTCCTGAGTTTAGCCCCTTATAGGTAAACAGGAATTCTAGGCTACTTTATACTCATGACAACCACCACAACAGTTTTTAGACCCCTGCAGGCAGCCAGTTGCATCTCTGCAGCACAAGTTTAGGAACATAAAACTGGAAGTGAGCCTAGGGCTGTTTATTCCCCACCCTGCTACCAATGACTGTCTGACAGGGTTACTGGTCTGTTTTTAAAAACAGACGAAACCCACCCACCCAAGCCTCTCTTCCACCGCTGGATAATGGTGGTTTGTATTTTAGTGCTATTTTAGACTGGCAGAGAGTCAGCTAAGAGTAGATGATTCCACCACATGTTCAGAAGTGATTTATTTAATAGCCAGTCACCCATAGCTCAAGTTAGTTACAAATGAATTCAAAGCATTTCTGTTTCTCAAGATGAAGCAAGATGCTTGTGCAAGCGGACAGCAGATAGTGCAGCTCCAGCCCTTGAATGGCTTCTCAGCAGCAAGTTCTGATCCTGTGTGGAGATGGGAATGTCTCAGGCTCTTTCATAGACTCTAGTGCAGGTGACATTGTTCATGGTGCATTCCTAGAGGGGGGGGGGGGAAAAAGAGAGGAGGAGAAGAAAAAGTTGAAGCTTCTCAACTATCACACCAGAAGTGAGTCTAAATAGGGCAAGGATGTTTGTCACATCTGAGAGTCAAAGGGGTTTCTTTAGTGCCCAGTACTAAGATATTCATGTTAGCAGAAAAACAAAACTAGATGTTTCTCGCCTCCAAGAAGTCTTTAGTGCTAGCTGATCACTAAATATACTCTACTTCTCTGCCTAGTACACTTGAATGGCAGGGCTCATCTTCCCCTTTCTGTTCATCACTTAGCAGCCAATACCATGACACAGTCCGTAGGTGCTGGAACTAAGGGTGCTTCTGTGTCCCCTGGCTTTAAGTGGTTTCCATTATATACAGTGCTTCAGTGGGTCTCAGCACCTACACTATAGAGTTCCAGCACTCCTGATACAGTCCTTGATTTTTGGGCTCTTTAGGGCTTCTCCACCAGTTTTTTTTCCAACTGAAACTTCCCCACACTGTAGATTTTATATTGCTCACTTGTTCAACGTTTAGTTTGGGCTTTTCTATTTCAAAGAAAATTTAGAGATCAGATGAGGGGGTTAAAAAAATTTGAACTCACCACAACCATCTTTCCATTCACCAGTGCTCTCTTGATAGTAGTCTGTTTGCCATCCCACTTCTGCACCTGAGTCAGAGAGCCATTGTCCAAGGTTACAGTGCTCTGCCAAGAGAGAAGCAAATGGACCCTGGGATATTTTGATGGACACTCTCAGTCTCTCCTGTTGCACCTATTCAACTTCAAGTAAATATTAATTGGGCCACCAAGTGAGACTCACTCTGTTGTCCGAGTACTTAAGGCATGAGCGGAAAGGTGGGAAACACCTGTACAAATTCCTTTTTCTCAGGCTAGCTGTGTGTGGGGGGATTTAAACTGAAGTCTCCCACATCCCTGACCACTGGGATAAGGAAGCTGCTGCCACCACTGCTACTCCACCCCCTTCCCGAACCATTCTGGCAACATTCCAGCTGTGGGCTGCAAGCAGGAGATAGGCACCTCCCTGACCCAGTCCTGAGCACCCAATTCTGTGAGAGGGAGGGACCTTACAACATCCCCTCTCATGGTCATCTCCCATTGGCTAGCTTAGGCAGTTCACTGCCTAGCATGCCAGTTTCCGTGGATCCAGGTCTAACGTCTGTGGATCATTCTGAGGTGCTGGGCGCTGCTCATGCATTGTATAGGGAGCCTGGGTACCTAACTCAGGCTTCGTGAATCCCAAGGATTTTCTGGTTGCCTAGACATCAGACCTGGATCCGCAAAGAGAATTAAATGTTGCAATGCCTTAGACTTTAGAGAAGAGGTGGGACTTAGTTTGTGGGTACACAATGGGCACATGATTGTCCTAGAGTCAGCCAGAAGAGCCAGCCATGGTATCTGCCATACTTGTGGGGACTAAAGAAAAGGAAGAAAACCCTTTGCAGGACATCCTGAAGATTAGCCCTCACCATGGTTTTCCTGTTGTCTGCTGTGGTTTCCTCAAACTCTTCCCCCAGCTTGAAGGAGATCTCCGAGTTTTTAAAGGTGCTCTCTGTCTTGATAGTTATTATATCCCCATTGATGCTGATGATCACACTGGGCTTGGCCAGGCTACCAAGTTTCCTAGTAGTAAAACCCACCCCTTAAAAAGAAAAGCAGAAGTTAGCTTGGATTTTATATACACATCCAGAAGGGAGACATCCCTCACTGGAACTTGCCAAACAGGTCTGTGGATGTACTAGAAGCTATCTCAATAACACCGGAGTGGACTCCAGCTGGAGTACAAATAGATCATGGAGATTAGTAGAAATATAGAAGGGGGGAGGGTGGAAAGCAATGCAGAAAAACACCCACACACCCTACCCTTTTACAGTCACTTTGGAAATTGACACACAGTATTTTTTTATATCTATCTCTCAGGGCAACATCCCTTGGTATCAACCATTCACAGGGCTTTATTAGGGCCCTGATAACTTTTATTGAGTGAGTATTAGTGAGCATTGACTCACAGTTTCTACTAGCAACTCATGCCAAGTACCGATAATCAAGAAAGCATTACTAGTAGATAACAGCCCCAGGAAGATTCAAACAATAGCTTCCCTGAATTGTTGGCTAGAAAGAAATATTTGTAAAATAAAAAGAAGCCAAGAACTATGTTCTATTATCCCAAATAAGAATCAGCAATCTAAAGTGAAGTAATTATGAGAAAAAAACCCTAAATTAAGTAAATAAATTAAATTAAATACATTTTCAGCACCATCTATTAGGAGAAAGATTTCTTGATTGAATTAGAGCATGCCTTACCCAGTTCTTTCATATAGCTGTCAAAGTTTTCAGTAGAAACAAGTTTCCAGGTTCCTAAAAATAACTCACACATGATAGAGACTGTAGTTGATAATAGTACTACACAAAAAATAACTTATTCTCACTAGAAAACCTGAAGCTACTATGAGCTATAGAAACCCAATAGCTTCCTTTTAAAGATGCCCTGAACATGTGCTACTCAGTGACATCCAATCAGGAGAGGCAATCCAAAGATACCAATCATTTCCCTTTTCTTTCTTTTAGCATAACCCTAAAGTCCTTACAGCTGGCAGAGTACACAAGGAAAATTGTTAAGTAAAGGATGTTGGTCCCAAAGGTAGCTTCTAAATAAAATTGAGTTTGTTCAAAACTGTGGGACACAGGAAAAAAAGAATTAGCTTTCTCCAATTAGAGAGGGATCAGCTGTAAAGAGACCTGTCAGTTTGTGTAGACTCAAGAAGTCCCTTCCTCATTTGCCCCTGAGGCCCACACAAGGTTTGATTACCACCTGGGGTGATGCTTCCTGACTCCTAGCAAGTACTTCCCTCTAAACTGAGCAAGTTCTGAGTGCTCTCAAACCTGACTCCACCAGCATCTTATCTTCACCCCACCATGAGTACCGTGCTCAAAGGGGCGGGGGTGGAAGTGGTGATTTACTTCAACTTTTTGTCAATTTCCCCCCCACCTAGCTGCAGTGAAGAGGGCTGCTCTGTCATTACCACATATGATCCTCAATACCCATGTCAATTAAGTAGAGTGACCAGATGTCCCGATTTTATAGGGACAGTCCCGATTTTTGGGTCTTTTTCTTATATAGGCTCCTATTACCCCTCACCTTGTGTCCTGATTTTTCACACTTGCTGTCCGGTCACCCTACAATTAAGAATTCTCCAAATCTCTCCAGTTCATTAAAGAATTCTCTCCAATCCATTCCACCTGCTAGTCCTAGCCCCCTCCTAATGTCCTCCACAGCCCCTGGCTGTCCTGATTCCCTGATTTATATTCAGCTGGTGTGTGACAGCAGAAGTGTGGCGTGTTGCTCATTATTCAAGGATTGTTTGGGTTCCTTAAAACTCAGGTGAGAAAGGCTGAGGTAAGGGGTATGCTAGGCCAGGCAGAGCAATCAGATCAGAGCAGAGCTGGGTGAGATTTTTTGAAAAAATAATTTAGTTGCTGAAAATGCTCTTTTGGTCAACCCAAAACTCTTGGTATTTGCCATGATTTCACTGAAAAGTTCTGACCAAAATAAAATGTGAGGAAGTGAGTTGCCATTCACAAAGCAGTGGTGGGAAAGGAGGGAGGCAGCAGCAACAGCCTTAGGAGCTATCCGTGTTAGAGCCCTATATTCTAGTGGTTAGCACACTCACTGGGGATGTAGAAGACCCAGCTTCAGTTTCCTTCTCTACCTGATGTGGAGCAGTGATTTGCACTTGGCTCTCCTCTATTGCAGAAAAGTGTTCTAACCACTTGGCTTATAGTATAATCTGGGGTAGGTCTCTCTTTGTGTCTCCTCTTGAAGCTAGTCCACTTTGTAGAAAATTCTTGGCTCATCAGTGCACCAGAGGGAGAATCTCTCTTTACCTATCAGCAGGGGCACTCAGTGGGAGACTTTTTTGATTCACCTTTTTTTTTTTAATTTACAGTTTAGATTAGACAGGTATTTTTTTGGAGGGGGGAATGGACAAATCTTTTGGCTGTTGCAAATGGAGACTGGAGTCCTAGTGTGTCCAGAGAGATGACATGTACTGATGTATGTGAAGGTGGAGACAGAAACCACGAAGAGGCTGCTGCTACTGTGGCCACATTAGGGGAGGTAGTGGCAGATCGTACTGGGAGCTTAACTATGGGTGTTTGCTGCTGAGACTCAAAGCAACATCAGTGACAAAACTCCCATGGACTTCAATTAGGACAGAATTTCATCCCTGCTGTCTCATCGGTGATTTGATAGCCTCAGTGGCCAGGATGGAGAAGACTTGTCTGCAGATGTGTGTGTGTGTGAGAGAGAGAAGAGGCCCTTGGTTCTATTAGCTTTTTAAAACAGTTGTCATGTTTATGGGTCTCCTACTGCAGCATCAAAAGCTGTACTGGCAACATACAAATGAAAGATGAAGGATGAGAAGCAACAAAAAGCAAAGGGAATGAGCGGTGGGGTTTGGTACACAGCTTACTAGTTCTTTATGGTCTTTCCTTTTTTTCTTAGTCTTTGTAACAATATTCCCTGTCACGGCTCTGTGAGCACCTTCCCAAGAGCTGGGCTGATTTACTGCAACAACTGATGAACACTATTAAAAATCACTTCCAGGTATTTTATGACTCCTGGACACCCCTATCCTGATTCACATGTAGGGAGACACATCTGGTCATCTTGTGAAGTCCAGGATCAGAATGGTCTAAACTGAGCTCACTGGGCTGCTTCAAGAGGATCAGCAGGTGATGGGCTGCTCTGTAGTGAGGCTTAACCCCACGGTTCCCAAGACTCCAGACACACTGCCAGAGCACCCAGCCCATGGGGCTCTTCCCCCATTGCAATACCAGTGCCTCATGTTCCACTGGCAACCTCCCCCTGGCTAGCCACCTGCTGAGAGGGGATTTGTCAGTGAAGCATCCCCTAAGTAACCTTCTCATAAGGAGCCTGTGTGGTGGTGCAGCTTCCCTGCTCCAGGACTTGAGCTAACTAGCCCAATTGCAACTTAAGTAGACATACCCTGGGATTGCAGTTCAAACAGACCCTAACTTTCACTATTATGAAATTTTGCTTCTGGGTTTATGAGCAACATAGGCATGATCCTGAAATGATCAGGATCCATTAATTTTTGGATAGTTGAATTGAGATGTATAATATGTATCCCCCCCCCTACCAATTTCACAACCATGAGAAATGTGTTGTAGACCATGAAATAAGCCCTTCCATGTGAAATCTGATCTCCCTGTGCTACTGGAAGTGCCAAGCTGAAGTCCTGGCCCAGCCCGGCTTCCTGTGAGAAGGTATCTGGCAGTAGGCCTGCTCCTTCCCACCCACCCCTCAAGAGCAGCCATACCAGGGCAAGAGCAAGTCTTGTCCCTCCTAAGCCTGGCTAGGACTGGCAGCTAGGAGGCCCAGATTGGGTGCTGCCAGCAGCATAGGGAGATCAGACTCACCTGGAGGAGCCTCCTGCAGCTGTTCTTGGGGGGCTCAGCACAGAAGGGAACAATCCTGTGATCCCCACAGCAGATGGATGACCCCCACAAACCTCCCTTAGGTCAGCACCCTCATGGTTACAACACCACCACACTTCAGATTTAAACATCTGAAAATAGCAAGTTTACCAATTATGACCATAAAGATGACCAGAATGGGTCATGCATGGGGTAGGGTCCTCCTAATAAGCTTCTACTCACATACCTTTTCAAGACCTGTGTTAATAGGGAACTGAAGAGCTAAACAAGAGACAGAATGATATCCACTTGATTCAGGTATATATGCCCCTATTCAAAGAACTGAGAGGGAGAGGTCAGTGTGTTATGCTATTTACACTGATGGGTGGAAAATTGTTTTTATTAGTTTTAGAGGATCTTGCTGCTTTAGTGGGTTTTGTTTGGACTCAAGCTGAAAACTGTTAGAATATTCAGCAACAAGGTAATACTTGGTATCTAGTAAAAACTAGAACATTGTCAATGGTCGGTTATTTTTACAAGGGTCTATTAGATTTCAGGGATTAGATACTGTATTGAAGCAGGGTTCTGGAAATGTCTAGCTCCTCTGTACTATGGAACTTAAAATGGAGGGGTTTCCCTACTTGAGTTTAAAACTCATCCATATCTTCAAACAGTCATATGCAGGAGCTGTCCAAGGACAGCTATTGCTAAGCAATCCTGCTTGCTTAGGTGAGGACAGTGTTGTAGAACAATATTTCAACAGGGTTGACTAGTAGTCATGCTGTAGAAGCAATCAGTCAGGCAATTGTTCTCAACACCCATGTTACTCCACCACTACAGAAGTCAGTAGTAGACAGTTAGCCTTCCTTTAGAAAAATAAACAAACCAAGATTAGACAATCCCACTATTGCTTAGAAGTGTTTTATTTAATAGCCAGTCAGTAACTGCAGATTAGTTACAAGCACAGCTTTATTAGGAATTTATCTCAAACAATTGAAGCAGCTTGCAGAATTAGACAGCAGTGTCATGCAGCAACATTGAAGTGATTCTTAACAGCAAGTTCTGATCCAACATGGCGATGGGAATTCCTCAGGCTCTCTCATAGACTCTAGTGCTGGTGACATTGTTTATGGTACATTCCTAGAAGGCAAGATGGATTAGTTAGTTTTCTGAACTATTACAGCAAAGTTCTAGGAGTCTGGCACAACAGATATCCTTGTTCACTTAGAGTCCAAGGTGTGTGTTTACTATTCTTCACTCTGATATTCAATGGTAGCACACGAGTCAAGCATTTCTTGCCTCCTGGAACATGTTAGAGTGATATCAGCTTAATCATCAGCCAGCACTAGGATGCTTGAATAGCAGGCTTCATGTCTGCCTCTTTCTGTCCAGAACTCCTAGATTGGTGTTTAGTACAAGAATACGAACTGTTGGGTTTGGTCTCTTTAGGGGTTCTCCCACTAGTTTTGTTTCCAAGTGGAACTTTCCTACTTTGTATTTATGGGTTGGGTTTAACCTGGTCTAAAATGGTGGATGTAACAGTCCCTCTTCATTTGTGAGAGGTGTAAGAATTAAGTGCCTTTTTGGAACCAGGTAGCTGAAACACTCTGCCCCTCATCCAAACATAAGTATACCACCACCTAAGAAGAGAGACACATGTTGCACAATCTAAGCTGGGGTGAGCAAGCTATGGCCCATGGGACTGTTCCACCTGGCCCTCCAGCAGGAAAGGCTGCTCCCAGCCCCTTCCCTGGAGCTGCGCTGTTTTGGCACTGCTGCAAGGGACCAGGGCATGTGCTCCCCACCTTCCCCCAGAGCCACATCGAGCAGCTATGGTAAAGGGGGATATGGGGTGGGGGTTCCAGGGTGGTGGTTAGGGGGCAGGAGGGTGATAGAGGCCAGATTGGAGGCAGGGCCTTCCCTACCCAACCCTCCATATAAAAAAAAATTTTGCAAACAGGATGTGACCCTTGGGACCAAAAAAAAAGGTAACCATATTTATGCACCAGCAGCTCTCAATGAGCATTAATAAGCTAGAGCATTAGTGCTCGGATGAGGATTTAAAAAATAAAATTAAAGCTCACCACCACAAGTTTAGCATCCACCAGTTTTCTCTTTATCATCGTCTCTTTGCCATCCCACTTCTGCACGTGAACTAGAGAGCCATTGTCCAAGGTGATAATGCTCTGCCAAGACAAAAGCAGAAGGACTCTGGGTCAGAGATCACATCACACAAAAGATTTGCCTCTTAAAATCCTTTAACAAATCCTAGGTTCACAGCAGATATTCAAGCTGGCTTTCAGGAAGCTTCCTGGGAAGACCCAGGTTTCAGAAGCTTCTTTATCACTGATCACATAGCTCCTGGGCTCAGATCCCACTGTACCGTGGCTGTGAGCTTAACTAGCATGAGATACATATGCCACCACAATATATCCATTGTCAGCACACACACACACACACACCCCCGATGTTGGAAGAAAAGGTGTCAGGAGACGCCCCATAGTCCCTGCAACCTTGGGTCATCTCGTTATTTGATGTTGCATGCTATCAGGCAATGTGTTACATGGATGCATAGGGGTTCCATCTGCTTTAGCCCACCCCATATGCAACTGCGCCTACTGGAGAAGCTTAAGGAAGCATGGCAAAGAAGGGGAGTAGGAATTCTAATCTTCTCTAAAAGGGAGAAAAATCCATGTTCTCCTGAGGGTGAGTAAACCTAGTGTAAAGTACCACTGCCAAGACTACTACATAACCCTCCCCCCACCTCAGAAGCACTGGTCTTCCAAGTAATTTTTACAAAATACAAAAAGTGCCTAAGGCTGAGAAAAACATCCTGCTATTGAAATTTTGCAGCTAGTCCTTTTGAGGGAAACTCCTATTCTACACCATCCAACAGATAAGGAGCAGTTACTGGTCAGCCTTTAGAGGCAGGAGCTGGGCTTGTGCCCATTTTCTGCTTTATGTTGCCTGAAGGAGGGCTGGATGTGGTCAGGTTTTTTGGTTGTGTTTTTAGTAGAGTGTTAGCAATTCAGGTACTTCCGACGCAAAAAGGTTATAGCAACGTAAGTAGTCAAATCACTGTTTTCACAAACACTGAAAGTGGAGACATTTATCAAAAGGTAAATAAAATGCCTTTTTTTAAAATAAAAAAAGTCCCCTATTAGTGCCAATAACTAGTGAACACATCAGAGAAAGGAAGTTGTTAGACATTATTGATCCAAGGGAGCCCTTCAGTTAGTGGGAGCACAATGGGCACAAGGATTGCCCCAGGGCCAGCCAGAAGTGCCAGGCATGACCTCCCCCATTCGTATTGAGCAGGGGCAGAGGGTACCTATGTCTAATGAAAATCATCATAAAGCAAGTAAGGGTATACAGGAGACCTCTGCAGGTCACTTTTAAAAGTTAGCCCTCACCTTGGTTTTCCTGTCATCTGCTGTGGTTTCCTCAAACTCTTCCCCCAACTTGAAGGAGATCTCTGTGTTTTTAAAGGCGCTCTCTGTCTTGATGGTTAGGATATCATCTTTAGTGCTGATGATCACACTAGGCTTAGCCAGGCTGCCCAGCTTCCTAGTAGCAAGACCCACTCCTTGAAAAGAAAGGCACAAGTTACCAACTTGGATTCTACATGCACATCCAGGAGACAGACCTAGCTCACTGGAATTTGGTAAATAGGTCTATGAATGTACCAGAAGTTATCTAATTGTCAACCCTGTAGGCTCTGCAGTTCTAACAGTACAAAAGATACCAGCAGACACAATATAGATCTCTTTCCTCTATGTAAGTTATAAAGGTGCTATTTTAGTAGTTACATCAGAAGTTGAAACAGTAAATTGAGTTGTACTGGATACTCTAGGAGACAGCTAACTACAAGCCATAGATACAAGTTTAAATCCTAACCCAAGCTTTCCTAAATAATAGTGGTGTTTGGGCCATATACCTAGTATCAGCTATTCACACAATTACATTACAGCCCTCATAACATTTCCTGCTTATAAGTGATAATTAGTTTGTAGATACACCAGCTATCAACAGTTAAGAACACAATATCAGTAAACAGCTCCATGCAGATACAAGACTGCTAGTCTTTTCTTTACTAAGAAGAAAAAGTTATTGACTTAATTAGGAAAAAAATTGTAATATATAATGCAATTGTTCAGTCACCCCACTTCTAAACCAATATCAATGGTAACAGAGGAGAATCACTCTGATAGAGTGAATCATAAACAAAAGAAGAAGAAGAAGAAAGCTCAAATCCTATTTCAATATCTTGTATTTTAAGAAATAAAAATCCTGTTTTACTTGCAACACAGTCCTTACCTAATTCTTTCATATAGTTTTCAAAGTTCTCACTAGAAATGAGTTTCCAGCTGCCTAAAAATGACTCACACATGATATAAAATATAATAGCAGGATTACTAAGTAAAGGAGAAAATAGTCTCCTTGTAAGGCCAGAAGCTGCTATGAAATATAGAAGCTCAATCACTTCATTTTAAAGATGCCCTAAACATGTGATATTCAGGGACAACCAATCAGGGGAGGCAATGTAAGGACTCAATCACTTTCACTTTTATTTCATTTAGCACAAAAGGGCAATTAATAGAAGTCACTAATCCCAAATGAATCTGCTATTCAGTACTGAGTATTTTCAATGGAGAGACATACAGTACTAAATATGAAGAATCAGCTTTCCCCAGTTGGAGAGGGATCAGCTGTAAAGAGACCTATCAGTTTGCGCAGATTCAAAGAATCCCTTCCTGATTTGCCTGTGAGGCCCTACACCAGGCTTGATTACTTACTGCTTTGATTGCAGGAAACTGATGTTTCCTGGCTCCTACCAAGTACTGATCTCCCTAAACTGAGCAAGTTCTAATTGTTCTCAAACCTGGCTCCCCCGACATCATATCTTCACACCCCCTCTCAATACAGTGCTCAATTTGAGGGGGTGGGGATGGGTGATATACGTCAATTTTTTGTCAACTACCCCCCCCCCCACACACACACCCCAGCCAGCTGCAGAGAGCTGCTCTGCCGTTACCACAAAAGTCCCTCAACACCTCCATCAGTTAAGAATCTTCCCAATTCATCATTCCATCTGCAATACCTAACCCCCACTCATCATTATGTGCCCCAGAGATCCTGACAGTCCTGAATCGGCTTCTAGGCCTCTGTTGGCTCAGCTGTTGCTATGAGGGAAGGGGGACAGTTCAATTCAGAAACCAGGGATTGTTGGTTTCTTTAAAATACAGTAGTATAGGCAAGGTATCATGGAGATTTTAAGACTAATCCACTGTTTTTTAAAAATTTTGCTTACTTTATGGGGTCTTAAATAGTTGACAGCTTAAGATAGATGCAACTCTTGTTTTGGAAGGCTATTTTTTTTAATTGTCCCCTTCAGTGTCAGGGGAAAGCCATGATCATTATCTTGCAACTATGTTCTTAACTTTAGAAACACTGAGCCAAAGGGAATACTTAAGCATATGCATAAGTATTTGCAGAATCAGGGCCTGAGTTTGTGGATTCTTTCTTGCATTGTGGTTTTTACCATAAGCACCTTGAGTTTAACTTTGTTATAAGAAAAAATGCAAATGAAATACTGGTAATTAGAGGGCCTGACATAGTTTTCTCCCATAGGTCATCATCCCCCAAGTAGCACATGTGCAGAAAATCTTTAAAAATAAGATGGGTGGGGCAAGTAGGAAGCACCTTATGATATATTTCTGGTTGGTCTCTTGCTGGGGGGGTGTTTCCTCCCTCAAGGATATTCCCACAGAATGTGTGATCAGTTCTTAGGCACCTGGAAACTTGTTTCCAGTGAAAAATTTGATGATTATATGAAAGAATTAGGTGAGAAATACTGTTTCTTAATGAGTAATCTTGTGATGATTTTTCTCTTTATATAAACTGTAGTGGGTCTGGAGTTTATCCTTTTAACCTTATATATAAAAAAGCTTCTGCTGACTTTCAGTGGATATCAGTTAATTGTATTCAAATGTTGTTCCTATTTCTTGATACTGTGTTTTCTGGAGCATGTAGTTTGTGAAGGGAGTAAATGCATGCAGAGGCATGTGGTAGAGTTAGTGTTGTGGTATATAATAAAGTTATTTAATTAGCTCTCATCAATATCCCTGTTTAGTCTTAAAATTACTCTATACTACTTATAGTCTTAAACTGCCCCACTAGAGTGGGGAGAGAGGTAAAAAGGCATTGTAGAGTTCCTTCCTTGTAGTCCAATGACTCTATATGTAATGTTTTCAATTTTTAGAAGTAAAAAGAAAATTCCTTGGTAACAAACACACAAGTTAAGTTCTGAGAGTTAAGTTGGATTCTGTTCCCCCCCCCCCCCTTTTGTATATCCTCAGTAGTGATGAGGTCAAACTAAGCTTTCTATGGCTGCTGTGCAACTCTGCTGCCTTCAGTGGGCTTACGGAGGGGTAAATGAATGGAACTTGTGAACCCATCCTGTGTAAACAGGACTGTATGAAGTCTGGCTCTCGTGCTTCTGTTGGGTAAACAAGAGTCAACAGAAGTAACAACTTCTTTTTGTCACTAATGGAAGTAGCAATGACTAAATCCACAGGCCACATCTATTGAGTAAAAAGGTGCTTTCATGTGGGTGCTCTTCAGACTATGAAGACTCCTCGAAGGCTATGAATTACTAGGTAACTGATACATTCTAGAGTAAATTCTGTGCTCCACAGGTGACCCTGTATTCAACTGAGTTACACAGGTGTCACTGAGCCAATCTATCTAGTGGCTTCTATGAGGAGTCCTAAATGAAGCATAACCCATTTTAAATAGGTGAGATGGAAAGGGGTAAGATTTCAAACTGGCTTGTAAAATAATCCTGCTATTAAGCTAGACTTGTAGACAAAAAACATGTATGCATAGAAGCATGTAACTAAAGGTAAAATGGCAGCTGCTATAGTGTAGTAACAAATAGTACTGGGCTCTTGTATAGTAACTTTCATTGGTAATCTTAAAGTACTTTACAAAGAACATCAGTATAATTCTTCCCATTTTATAGATGAGATGGCACAGAGAGGTTAAGTGACTTATCCAAGGTCACCCAGCAGCCCAGTGGAAGAGTTGAGAAAAGAACCCAGGTCTCTGGAGTCCCAATCTAGTGCTAACCCCACTAGAGAACATGGCCTCCCATAACTGTACCTCCCTGATTTTTTTCCCCTCTTTTCTCCCTCTTCCCCCCCCCCCCCCTGCTCCTTCAGTGTTTGGTTTGATATGGGTGAAAGAGAAATCTGACTCCTCAAGATGTGTGGATTCCTCACATCCTTAATAAAGCTAAGGATTCTTTAAGTCTGCTGACTTGGGTGTGAGGGGAAATGCACACCTATATTTATGATGGCTTTTGGAGGGGGACAGGGTGTTTATCTGTACATGTCCTCCTAATTGTCCCACAGTCTGTTTCTAGGCCACTCTTTGTGCTCTTATTCATTGCCAGGTAGAATTCCTGTCTTATATCCAAAAAAGGGGGGGGGGGAGGAAAGAGTGAAATCTTAAATGGTATCTTGTGTGCCCTCTTCAGGCGTGGGCTTTGCCATGAGGATACTGGAGAGCCTGGAAAAGCCTACTGTGATCATCAGTGCTGATGGGGATATGCTAACAATCAAAACCGAGAGCCCTGCTAAAAATACAGAGATCTCCTTCAAGCTGGACCAAGAATTTGAGGAAATCACAACAGATAACAGGAAAACTAAAGTAAGGGGTTGGGGCAGAGGGAATGTTTGGTGTTACTGATCTGCTTGTGTTGTGTGGATTGTCTTGTTCTTATGGGGGAAAGGGAAGGGATAGAATAATCTACTTGAAAGCACTACAGTCTGAAAATGATCAGCTACAGCTGTACCGTGGATCTGGAATTTTGATTAGGACACAGAGCTGAGAACCTGGTATGCTACATGGGATAAATAGCCCCTTTAATTTGCAAGATGCTGGCAAAATCGCTCCCCTTGCTGCTATGTCTTTCTAGAGTGTTGTAACCTTGGACAAGGGCTCAATGATTCATGTGCAGAAATGGGATGACAAAGAGACCACAATGAAGAGAGAGGTGGTGGAGGGGAAGATGGTTGTGGTAAGTGAGACAGTTCCCACTATCTGATACCTGAATCCCCATGTCAATCTCTTTATTTTGGCTAATGTGGACCAGTGTTTTTATTACAACATGAGGGTTTTTCACTTTTTATCTTTGAACAGTGTTGGAAATTGTTTTAGTCACTAAGTAATGTTTAAAGACCATAGCTGTCCAATGACTTCTCAACTGAAATGTTGAGACTGGTGCGTTACTAATGTAATTCAATGCTAAGAATGGTGACTTAGATTGCAGTCTCTTTTACTGTTCTCTACCTTCAGGTGCATGCTAGTCTCAACAAGCTGTTCTGCCAGACATGTCTCATCTTGCTATTGTAATTTCATTGAACTCCTCTCTATCCTTCTAGGAATGTGCCATGAAGTATACCATCTGCACTAGAGTCTATGAGAGAGCATGAGGAAGCTCTCCTGCAGTTAACTGCAGCTTGCTGCTGGAAACGGGCTTGGTTCCATGGGATAAAGACTACTGTGTTCTTCAGTTTGTGAAAGTTTTGAACAGTCATGTGCCTGCAATGTGCTACACTTCAGCTTGGTTGCTACTTGTTTGAACTGGGGCTAATGAATAAAATCTTTCCAGCCTAATGATCTAGAGTATTTTGTGTGGTGGTGATACCTTGGAAAGGTGTTTACCTTGCAATTAGGCCACAGCCTGGGCCCTTCCTATCTCTGTGTCCTAGAGCCCAGGGCAATTAAACAGTCCCTTAGCCCCAACCCACATTGGCTAGCACAGGCCACAGAGAGGTGTCTATGGGCTGGTCTTCACTTGAGCCGGCAGGGATCGATCTTTTGGTGATCAATTTATCGCATCTCATTAAGACGCGATAAATCTATCACTAGCGGCTCCCCCATCGACTCCGGAAGTCCAGCTCCTCAAGAGGCACAAGCTGGAGTCTATGGGGGACCATGCCGCCGACCGCCACCGCCGTGAGGATGGGAGGTAAGTCGGCTGTAGAGACGTCTATTTCAGCTACGTTTAAATTGTGTATCTACAGTCTATTCCCCCCCCCCCCCCAGTGGAGACCAGCCCTAAGTGGGAAGAAGATATACCTGAAGTGGCCTGTTTGACCTTGATTTAGGGCAGGAGGGGTCTAAAAAGACAAACCATAGGCACAAGATTGGCTTCTCCCCATTCTAGGGTAGGGTGGGGAGGGGGGTGGGTTCACTAAAAGAAAGTGACAAAAATGCATGAATGAGAGGGTCAAAGGACTATGGTAGCAGAACCCCCAAATGGAAAATTCCACTGCTCTAGGAAGAATGCTAGGAAGCTAGAGGTCTACAATACCCCATGGGAACTCCTTCCAGATGGAAGAAGGAAATATAGTTACAGAACTTCTGGGGGGGAGATCTTAGAAATAAACCAAATTCCTAAACAGTTACTAATAAAGATCCAGAATAGAGACTCTAATGTTTTTATTACAAATGTCTCCCTCTCCTGAGATGGACATGCAGAGATGAATACAATGTTCAAGGTGAAGGTGCCAACCATTTTATATAGTGGTATAAAGTCTTTCAGCCTTCAGTCCCATCAATTCATTCTGGCTTCTAATTGCTGCACCCTTTCAATCACACTTGGCTTTGAGTAATTGTTTGAGAATTCTGTGGTGTGTGTAATTAGCTCAAATTGATTGGTATAGTAGCAGGTACCTTTCACTCAATGATTTTCACCTGCATTTCTGCTGCTCATTAGCCTGTTCTGCAATTCCTCAAAAGCAAGGCAAATCTTCCTTAGTCTCACCTAATCAGTGTTTAAATTGCTGGCAAATTGTCACAGCTCTAAAACCCTCTGTTTGTTAATGATCCTGAACATACATGACTAGTCTTATGACAAGGAGTGCACCCCAGAGATGTGCACTAATTTACAATGTTCAAAATTGTATAATTTTCCTACTTACCAGTTGCCAATTATTTACCCCTCCCCTGAGACTAATTATCTTTTACCATAGTTGCTTGAGAGAGACTTAGGAAAACTTTTTTTTTTTCCCAAAAGACAAGTCAACTGTCTGTCTTCATTTACTTGAACTGGCACTTGATTCTACTGGGAAGGTAACACCTCTGGCTTTTAGAGCTCCGCCTTTAATTATTGTTGGAAATAATAACCTTGCCAGATGCTGATGTAAGGGTTGTTGGCCTGTAACTACTTAGATGGCCCACTTGACTCTCAATTTGGGTACAATGCTGGTCTCCAGCTATAAGAATGGACTGTGTGGTCTCTTATTAGACAAGGTGAGTGAGATCATTTTTACTGGACCAATGTCTTGCTGGTGAAAGAGACACACTTTTGAGTTTCCAGTGTGTAAGTTCCAGTGGTGCATTCTAGACCTCTATTAGAGATGAAGCAAGAGTTGGAGAAAATCTCATTCCACACCCCTTTCTGATACAGAGGGTATGTCTTTGCTACTGATTGGTGCATAGTGATCAAGCTATTGGGGATTGATTTACCACATCTAGCAGAGATGCGATAAATCCAATTGCTCTACCTTCATCTCCTGTAATTCACCAAGATGAGAAGTGGAGTCTATGGGTAAGCAGTGGCAATCAACCCTGTGCTGTGAGGTAAGTCAACCTAAGATACATGGACTTCAGCTATGCTATTGTCATAGTTGAAGTTGCATATCTTAGGCTGATCTCCCCCCTCCCCCCCCCATTGTAGACAGAGCAGAGAAAGTGCATGATATGGGAGTATCACTTAGCCATCAGTAGTAGCTTGAGTACTAAACAGATAATTATGGTATTGCCTTGGCTGTCTGGCTGATCTTCACCCCTAACTGTTTCCAGGAAGCTCTGCTCCATCAGTGGAGAGCACTCTGTGCTTCTAGGTTTCTGAGAGTGATAGAACCAGGATTTCCCTTTCCTCTTAATACAGGATGTTGACTTTAGTAGAGATTGGTAAGACCCAGGGGTGCATTGCTTACTGGTACACTGCACCAGCTAAAGGAGGGGGCTGGGGTGGGGAGGGCACATGACCCCAGCCTGGGGCTCTGCGCTCTCCCCTTCCCTCCCCCTGATCCATTCCCATGTTGCATGCAGGGCGGAGCACTCCCAGGGGGTGGACATGGCACAGCTCCTGTGTGGGCTTCTGAGAGAAGAGGGCTGGCTCTCGAACAAGAGCCAGTTCAGTCACACCTGCTTTGGGAATTGCCAGCAGAAGCACTTCAAACCAGCTCCCCCTGACAGCAGAGTATTCTCTTCTCTTCCCCCCCCCCCCCCCAAAAAAAAAAAAGAAAAGAAAAAAGATGCTGGCAACCAAGCCCCATGCTGGTAGCTCCTCTGGCACAGCTGTGCAGCCCCCAGCCCTTCCATGCTGCTTCATGTCTGTACCTCCTTTCCCAGATCTGTACAGCAGCCCTGTCAGAGGACAGGGCTGGTCCAGCTGTGCTGGAGAAGCTGCTAGTGTGGGCTTTTGGTCCTTTCACTTTTGCAGTTCCTGGGAGAGCCCTGAACTACAGAGCTTTCCCCGGAACCATTGTGGTGAAACTAGCCCTGGCAGCTCCCCTGGCACAACTGCATCGCCCCAGCTCTGTTGTGTAGGGGGGCTGTTGTACAGATCCCGGACAGGAGACGCAGGCATGTAGCTGTGTGGAAGGGCTGGGGAGTGGTACAGCCGGGCTGGAGGAGCTGCTGCCATAGGGCCTCCTGGCAGCCCGACATTCTGCTGCTCCTGTGTCTTTCTGGAATGCCATACCAGCTATAAATCGCTTACTGGGATGGTGTACTGGACAGTATCTTCCTACTTGCACCACTGACAAAATCTAACGTAACTCCTCCTTTTACTGTCTTTGAAATCTACCATGCTGAATATAGCTACAGAGCCTGTAAGAGGGGTTACCCCCAGCCTCTATGCTCTTGAGTACAAAGGCTGGGCCTCTTCTATGCCAGACCAACAAGTCCTTTTCCCCCCACACCTTGCCAGTTGGGGTTCTTGGGGTCACCAATCACTGCCACCAATCGGGTATACTTCCAAAACCTTGGAGGGGCCCCTGATCTTCCCCTAACCCTGACTTTGTACCCCCTCCCTGGGTTTTAAAGTCAGACACCGGAAAACTGCTTCCCTTGACCCTGACCAGCTGAAGGCAGACTTCCCTTAACCCTGTCTCTCTCAACCTGAGAGCCAGACCCTAACCTTGTATCCCTTCCTGGGAGTCAAAGTCAGATACCTGGAGGCTGCTTTCTGTCCTTCACCCTCCTCAGCTGAAGGCAGACTTCCCCCACCCCTGTCTCTCTGTACCTGAGAGGCAGACACATGGAGACTGCTTCTTCCCTCCCCCATCTAACCTGACGGTAAGGAGAGACAGTCTTCACACTCCAGCTAGGCTCCTAGCTGCCCTGGTTCCTATTCCCTTCCCTTCCCAGACTGGAAGCAGAGAAAAACCCTAAGGGAAATAAACCAGATGGTTTTATAACTAGAAAATGTAATAAAGAAAAAGGTTAAAGCAGAAATACAGACACTTTACATTTGGGGTTTCCCACTTTGTTCTGAAAAGGAAAGAACACCCCAAAGGCACGGCTTAATAGAAGAATCAAATGGTAATACTCACATTAGCTAAGTAGAAGTATAAGAAAAAGGTAGAGCCATCTTTATAGCCAAAGATGGTCTAGAACCCTTGACAGCTACCTTGGCAAGCCTCCTGCCTCATGTGCAGCCAAGATGGATCTCTCCTGGCCCTGGCCTCCTCCCTGGAGACCAGCCAAGATGGAACTGACTGTTTTGCTCCTCCCTTCTTCATGGGCTCGAGGCTCCTCCCTCCCCTATGGCAGGGAAACTCCTACGTTACCTGTCTCAGATAACAAGCCCCACCCAGGCAAGGCACACTGTGTTAGATAACATAGTCCCACCCAGGCAAGGCACCCTTCACACTTATAACAGAGCCCCTGCAGCTGGATTATCAGGTGCCATAACCTCTGGGAGTTATTTGCAGTCAGTGCAAGATACAGCAGCCTACAGGCTGCTCAGACCTGTGCTAGGGACCAGGCCAGTGCCTGATGGTCCCAGGATCACCAAAATATGAAGGTGAGTTAGTCACCTTTCCTTTCAGTCCTTCTCTGGATGTACACCAAGTACAGCTTTGCCCCTGCAGAGGAGCCAAGGACCTTCAGCATCTTCTCTCTGAAGGCAGACCCATTGTCAAAATAATAATCTCACCCAGTTCTTTCATGTATTCCTCAAAGTTTTCACTGGAGACGAGTTTCCAAGTTCCCAGGAAGAGCTCAGGAGTTGTGGGAGTTTGCTGAGCATTGACAAAAACAGCTGCTGCTGCCATGGAGAAAAAAGAAGGCATGAGATAAGCAAACTGACAACTTCTCTTTAAAAATGGCTTTGAGTACATAATACTCAAGGCCAACTAGTGACAGATCATGTGGGGATAAACCAATGCTGGGGATCGGATTCCAGTCACCAGCACTTCTATTTCATTAGCCCCAATATTGAAAGCAGAGCTAATTACAGGAAATGCCCTACAGTGTGGTAGTCCCAAACTCTGGTATCCATCAAAGATATAAATCTTATGCTAGAGGGCCCTATTTAAAAGTGGGGACCAAAGTGCAAAAGGTAAAAAAATACCTACACTAAGTAACAATGACATTGGCAGCTACAGATCCTCCCGAGAAATCAGCCAATTGTTTTTTTAATCATGATTTTTACTTATCTGGAAATAGAGCATGACACCTGTCTGTCTTTTCAACAACACAGCAAGCAAACATGCTAAAATTCAGTCAAGAATCACATTTCTCTGCAGCCTTGCCAGCAACTTGTACAGCCGTAGTGCTGCAACCTGACGGACATCTAACACTCCCATAATTATTGTACCCACAAAATAATGTGTGGCAGCTTGGCTCTCCAGTCATCATTGTGGCAAGCGGGACTGAAGTATCAACTACGGCCTTCGTATCAGCTGGTGTGACCCAGATAACTCACATTTCCACCCTTCCACTCCTAGCTCCCATTTATGCCCCAGCAATTAGGTGCAAGGGCAGGGCCATGGCTGCATTGTTGAGCACATGTCTTGAGCACCAAGACAGCTTACATCACAATTTCATTTCAAAGCCACAGCCAAAATGCCAGAGGACGTGGCCACTTTTTTGAAACCATCCAGTCTGATGATGGACTGCCCTCTTTAACATCTTGACAGTAGATGGATGTGCTTGATGTCTCTAGATAATGGTGCTGTGATAGAGTGGCTACATCACTTACCCAGGCTCTAGTTCATTGTTTGTGCCAACAGAAGCCATATGCCAGACGTAACAATGCCTCCAGTTTCTACCATTCCATGCAATTTATAAAGTTTCAAATGTTTTCTAATGAAATCAATTCCTTTGCTCCTGACTCACTCAAACTTGGTGTGTGGCTGAGAGAGAGTGCAGCACTAATGGGCCTATGCAAAGCTTCTGGTAGCGTCTGGTTCAAATCTTCATTTTCTGGCTTTCTTTTCTGACAGTTATGTTTTTAATCAAACAATTATTTCAATAGCCTCTTTTCTGTGCTTGCAATGATATTACTGACACACAGGTGCTCCAGAGACACTTCTAGACTTTGCAAAAGTGGACATTCATTTTCCCCTCTTCCAAGTCTTTTGTTGTGAGTAGTTTGTTACAATAAATCATGTTCATTTTTTAAAGGCAGATAAATTAATACCCATGGGAAATTCTCACCAAGTTTTAAAGCCTGCTTGCAGAACTACACTCTCACTAGGGCTCTGGAGTGAGACAAGGCCCTATACTCTGATCCCTATTAAAGATTTCACACCTCAAGAAGGGAAGGGTTTATAGTCAATTATACTTTGTTTTCTCATTATGGGTCTGACCCTAAACCCACTGAAGACAAAGAAACACTGACATTGACTTCAATGGGCCTATATACATTGGACTAGAGGATGCCTCTGTCTGTGAGCATTTCTTTCCAACACAGCCGTACAGGAAAACTGAATTGCCCTGAGAGACCCACTGTGAATATCAGCAAGGATTATCTCACTGAGGAGAATGGTCTTTTAAAAGTGTTCTCAGTCTGGACAATCTGTCCTTCAAACCGGCATAAGAGTTTGAAAGTTTCTAGTAAACTAGAAAAACAATTTGGAGAGTAAAGTTTTCCTGATCAGCTGAAAAGGGGGATGAGAGCATTTTAAAAGCAGCAGTAATAAATCTCCAAGTCAGCATAAGGAACTCTGAAATCTGTTCTGCTGAAATCTAAAAGCAGCCATGGTTTTAAAAAGAGGTGAATCACCTCTAATCTGCAAGCCCTGTGCCATGCTGTGACACAGATAACAGTGTGGGACAATTCAGCGAGATAGTTAAGGGAGAAAAGATTACTTCAACTGGAAGTTGGGACTAGCTGGGGGATGAGCCTGAATATACTGGGGAGTCCATGAAAGAGGTGAACTAAACTGGGAAGAGGAAACAGGAGTCATATTTAGATCATACTATGCAAGTGAGTCTGAAGAAGAGCTGCACTGGTGCTAAACACCAGATTACCACAATGGCAGGGAAAGAGAATTGGGCCAGAGAACTGGAGGATGGGAAGGAATTCTTAGGGATGGGAATTGGCTCCTCTGACTGTGGACTATGATAATAATTTAGGATAAAAAATAATTAGGAAACATACCATCAATATAATATCTCACTAATGTCCACACTACTGTTAATAGGTTCAAATCTCTTGTCAGTTACACCCATGGAAACTTAAAGTCAGTTTGGCTGCACTGGTGTCATTGATAGAATTTTCCCAAATAATTTTAATTACATATTACATTTATTGAGTCTTCTATTTGATGATACAACATTTCAACTGCCAGGAACACTGGAAATAGAAGAGGGTTGATATAGGCTTACAGAATTAACATGTACCTGGAAATATAGCATGCTTGAGTACAGGAGAAGAAATTGAAAAAACAGCATTTGCAGACACAGCTATCACCAGTGGGGTGATTTGTTGGGACACAGTCACCTTTTAATAACAATTAGTGAAAATGGACCCTGGTATTAAAATAAAAAGCCTCCATTTTCACAATTAGGAGAAAAAATGATAAGTAAACTGATTGCAATTTCATTGGTTCATCCACTACAACTCCCATGTGGTAATATAGTTTTAAGTATTCCTTGGAACACCATACCAGCACTCCACAGGGGATGAAACAGGTACATGGTGGAACAGGTATCAGAGGTCAGGCTTCTGCTCAGGATCAGTGTTCACGCAGGCATAAGCAGGGCTCTTCACTACCACATCATCTGTTGAGAAATAAAACCAGGATATCAAACACACCGCATGCTGTATTACCAAATGCACAGTCTTAAAAAGCGCAACCAACAGCTAAGGATGGCATTGCTGAGACTGCAGCTGCATGACTTTTCCCCCAGCCATGCTGCGCAAAACATTTGGCTTCTTTAAAACAAAATAACTAGAAAAGCTGAAACGCACACATTTTGCTTTGGGCCTGGTCCTGTTTTCCAGCACCCTTGGAGTCATGAGACCTAGGTTCTATTCACAGAAGTACCCCGGGGACACTGTATTAATCTTTGTCCCACATTCTGAGAAGTGGTGTCTATTTCTGGGTGCCTTGGTTTTTGAGTGCCCAATTTTAGACACGAGGAGCCGTTTTTCAAAGATGCCAGGCACTCACGATTCAGTCTGAATCCTGCCGACTGTGAGTGCTCAGCAACTCAGAAAATCAGGGCTCAGGTGCCTGAAGTTGGGTAATCACCCCCAACTTCAGGCAATGGGTCATATTAGGCCCATTAATTTCTCAGGACCACATTGTGAGCCCCTTACTCACATTGCTGAGCGATTACTTACAAAGAGTGTCTCACTGACATCAATGGAAGCATTTGCATGAGTGGTACCTGCCCCCACCAGAAGGTGTTCACAATGTGGCCCCCTGTAGCTCTGGTCCTTCTCTAAAATGGGGACAATACATACCTTCCTCACAGTGACTGTGTAGCTAAATTCACTCCTCTCAGTAATGTGCTTTCAGATCCGCAGATGGACGCCGGGATCTAGAATTCTTACGTTCCAGCAAACCAGTTCTAAACACACTTGACTTGAAAATGCTGCTGCTGGTCTTCTGCACAACTCTCCAGAATCACACATCTTACCTGCGCAGGGGTCCGCACAAAATAAGTTACCCTCCCTGAGCGGGGTTAAACCACCTTTGAATCATAAAAACCAAATATTAGTAGCACCGTTTTATATTCAGAGCTATCCAGTGTGCTACACACGGTCGCTATGTGTATTTAGTCTCAGCTCACAAAGAAAAAACATTCAACATTTAAAACAAGAGTCTCGGCCTTTCCCCATCCCTGCCGCTTGCTGACATTTGGTACATTCCTCTGACCTATTAAGTGTGGATTCTCCAGCTCCAGCAGTAGGTGGCACTAGAGAACACCGACCCCAATGCGCTGGAGCAGAAAAGAGACAGCAGAACATTCACATTGTAGACAAGTCTGTTCTACTGGTTCCGGGATGACGGTCACTCCACTGAATAAGCACCTACACTTTACAAATCAGGTGCACCAACTGATTCTTAAATTTGCTGATGTTATGCGTGCAGCTGCTCAGCTATTGCTCTAACCAGCTGCTCTGTTCCAGTGAGCTACCAGGGAGACTCTATTTAATGAACATCCTGAAGTTCACTAAAGCACAGAAGTCTCGTCAGTTGCAGTTCCATGCTAGGTAGTACATTGAAAGTCTATAGTTACATTATCATGCAGAACCTAATCACCTCCACATAGGTGGATTATATAGAATGGGCTGAGTTTACTCTGATAACAGTGGTGCTGCAATTCTTCTGTAGAACCTGATGTTGATTTGGACCCCTGTAATTCAAATAATAAATTAATTGACCAAGTATCTTGCTTTCCCCTAACCCCACCCACCAAGACAGTTCCATTTTTCAATGGCCTTGACTCTGTTCTGGAAAGCTGACATCTTAAAACGGGACAACTGGGTCCCATTTTATTCACAGCATCTTTCCTCACTCCTTCACCTAGCAGAGAGCTGCTACAAGCTGTGGGAAGCCACACTCCCCATCCTCTGCCTATTGGGAGAGCAGAAACAGCAGGCAGAGGACAATGGCAGTGGCACCGGATCAACCCCACAACTTGACCATCACCAAACCCCAGCCAGCATTAGCAACAGAACGATCAGCCAGACTGAGGGAGTGGACCCGAGCTGGTGCTGGCACCAACCCCTAAGGTGAGGGAAGAGGATGAGTGTGAGAAACTGGCTTCTCAAAGGGGTGGGATTAGGGTTGATACCTCTGAGATACAAAAAATGGGACATCTAGGATTGTTCTGATCCCATAAAAATGGACAACTGGCAGTGTGTACTGAGCATCTTTACAGCTTCCCCAGGCAATTACCTCAAAAAATGGAGATCCTGGGAAACCTAGACTGGTGGAAACCCTCATGGGGAGTACTGAGGGTTTTACCTTTTCCGTGTTGTGTTCCCCCCACCTCAAATTTTGAAAATGTGGCCATCTTAATCACAAATAATAATAATGAATAAAGCTGTCATAGGCACTATCTATAGTGCTGCCCCCTAGTGGGGACTTTAACTTGGATGTTAGCAGCCTGTGAACAGAAGGGAAGGAGCTCATTCCTCGCCCAGTGTTTCACCCCGAATGTTGTGTGTGTCTTGTTGTCTGTGGTATCAACGACAAGGTACCTCATTTGGGCTTTCCAAGGAACAAATTGCTTCAGGAGAAGCTAATTTTTAGGGGTGACTCTTTAAGAACCTTCTGCCTGAGGTGAAATCCAGTGAGGGTGGATTACAACTGCTAGAACTGGCAGCTCTCTTTACGTAGTGATTCTGCAAAAGACCTGCTGTTCAAGGGTAGAATCAGGACTGCTTTGTTCCTGGAAAACTCCTTGTTACTGGAGAGGTGTAGAGAACAGGGAAACTGGGTCCCGCTTGTTGGATGGTGGGCTGAGGGTCTCAATGCAGGGATGGCAAACTAGTATGAAGTGCTAGGAAAACATGATGTGTTCGTGTGGCACAGACACTAAGGCTCTGACCTTTCAAACTCCTATGCATGTGGGTAATTTTACTGGCAGGATTGGGGCCTAAATCAGGAGAGGAGTCACAACCCCCTCCAGTACAAACACATGGACTTTACTCTTCTGAAATTGGTCAAATAATTTAAAGAACTATTCCACATATAAAAATGGATGCAGCTCAGTTCATTTCAGTGACACTCTATTATTGAGGTCTGCTTAGGCCTAATTTGAAAGGATCCTACATCTGAACCTAACCTAGGACAGAGCCAACTTGAATCCCACCCAAGGGCATTGAGTCATTTTCAAATCTACCCCAACTCGGACCCAACACTTTCCCCATGACCCATATTAGAGCTGCCACCTCATCCTTGGGTGCTGGCCTGCTGGGGGTTTCCCCTGCCCCACACCCTCTGCCCACAATCCATCTCTAGCTACCTTCTGCCCATGAGGTGTGCAACACAACAACTACATGCCCCAAACCTGCCAGCTGCCACCACCTCTCTGCACCATGTGTGCTGTGACCTGTCAGCACACTCCTTCCTCAACACGCCGCACAGCGAGGCGGCAACTGGCGGGGCCTGGACAGGCAGCCACCCACACACCAATCCCACAGGCAGGAGGAGGTGAACAGAAATGACCCGAACCCACTATGGTCAGGTTATTTTCTGATCCTTTCCAACACCTGTAGTCAGGTCACATTAGGTTTGGGTCAGATTGGGAGGCTCTACTCTATTAGCCTGACAAGTTATAGAAGTGTAAAAAGAGGCAGACTCCCTCACGTATCTGTCAGAGGTAGGTAAGAACCACCCTGGAAATGGCCACGTGCTATGTTACTGTTTCATATCCTGCATTCCTAATACAGAGTCATGGTGTCCAGAACACTGTGACTACCATATTTCTTTAGGTAGATACAATTTTTGAGTATCCAGATGTCCCTTTAAGACTTCAAAGTCCTTCATTTAAGAAAACCATTCTCTCCTTTACATATTATAGGTGGGCTGGTAGCATTCCCTCTTATTGACATTACTTGAGTCTTCCCATTATAAAGTAAGCCCCATTTTTAGTTGCTTATTACTGTTTGGGCTGAAATTTTCCATGGCAGATTTCGACTCAGGCTGAATTTTGTTTTGGTTAAGCTTGCAGGGAATGGGCAGAAGCATGTACACACTATATCACACTTCTCTCCGGAGGTGAGAATGGAACTCAGATTCCTAAGTCTGCTGTCAGCAATCTGCTGAGTTTGGTAAACCCACAGGCAAAGAGCGTCTCCCGTACTACTCCAATGCTGGTCTACAGAAAGGATGACAATCTATGACTGTTACTAGTTAATTCATGCTCAAGTGGCAAAGGTCTGGCAATGGATCTAAAGGTTCCAGTTCTCCCAATAACCCACATGTCAATATGATTGAATGCCTGTTTTTTTGACAACCTGATTATTTGTAGCAGAAGTTTCCTTTCCTTAAACATTTGCAAATAATCATGACTAGTATGTACTGTATTGCTAATAGTCTTTCATATTTAAGAAAAACCTATCAAGTTGTGCACAGAACTATATAATCATGTGCTCTTAGCATATTCTTTGTCCTTTCTCCTATTTGGTCCTGGTGGGTGTTACACCCACTTGCTGAGTCTTGTTTCAAAATGATAAGTTTTCAGAACAGGGACTGTGTCCTTCCATGTCTTTGTACAATGCCTAACCGTTTGGGGTCCTGATTGTTAATGGAGTCTTTGGGTGGATGTAATTACAAGAGTAACATTTAAGCATAGAACTAATATGATGAAAAACTAATGATTAAAGCTGGCCACTTTTGAGCAGACACTTGAGTTGCTTTCTTTATAACCCTAAATTCATCCATTTTGGCAAAACTGTCCTGTAGGTTAAGTTCGCTGGGTGGTGCAAATTGAGTTTCAGGTACCTAAACACTCCTCCCAATGCAAAAAAAACCCCCAAAACTTCAACTAGCCTGGAGTGCTTCCCTGACTCTACTCTGAAACTGGCTGTTACTGTGGTTCTGTGGTGTTTTAGATGCCGCTTGTAATTATTAGGACTGGGGGGCTCTAGGACAGGAAACAGGAAGGAGGGGGGAGGAGTTGAGCCAAGCCTGAGTTAGAGCTACAGAGGGGTGCCGCAGCAGCTCTGTAAAGAGGTTTCACTGTTGTTAAATAAAGTCTGTTGAAGTTTGTTAGTACCTTGCCTGCTTGATACAACAGGTTCACTGTGAACCCTTCTGAGTTTTGTAACAGAAACCCTCGCCCCTAAAAGTCACTGGTGTCAGCTGAACTTCAAAATGTCTTTCTCTACCCTTGCCCCTACCTCTTGCCAAGGCCTACTTCCTCTTTGACTTATATAAGCATAGAAGCATTTTGAATCCTCCATTTTGACTGTTTATTGAGTTTGTCCTTTTGAAGAAAGATCTTTTGGAAGGATCATTGCTACTGCAGCTTTCATCGACCCTTACTGGCTATTGGGGTAACAGTTCAGGGTGATACTTTTCTCAAACAGTCTAGAATTCGCATTAATCTGAATGTGGGTTATCAGTGTCTTTACCCTCAAATTATGGAAAATAGAGTTGTGTACTAGTGAGTTGAGTCCTTGGTGTTACCTCATGCCTTACCTGCAGCCATTCAGTAACCATTAAAGAACTAGGACTAAACACAATCTTACTAAAGAGGGGCTGGGCCTTAAACTTGTGATCTGGCTCCTGTACCCAGCAAATTAACGGACGTTTTAGATAAAAAGCACCAGTCTGGAGGCAATTTAACCACCACATTTGTTTAGATAGTTCAAGAATTGGCCTCTGGGGTGTAGTGCAGTGGGAGAGTTCCTTCTTCCTAGCCCAGAGGAATATAGTCTGAAGCTACCTCACTAGCTTTTCCTGATGTTTAATTAAGTAGGTGAGGAAGTGAGGCTTTGTTGCAGGTTTCCTTTTCAAGAATAACTGTGGAAAGTCTGAAGCAGACCTGGTATCCAGGCCTTCATTCCAAACACCCCACCCTCTTAGTGCTTACTAAATACCACACTTGTGATTTGTAGCAAGTTGCTACTGATTTGTTTCTCCAAAATTGAAACTCTGGAAAGATTTTACCTTATAGCTAAGAAAGGGTATTACCAGGAGGCTGTTTCTTCCTGATTTTGTGCAATCTCTCAGCTACTACACTGATGGATAACAGTTTGTTTAAGCAATAGAAAGAACACCTTAAAGTGCAGCCTTTAAGCATGGCTTGCCTGGGTGTGGGCTTGGACAAGTTGAGCTGGAATAGATACAATGGTTCATGAACCATTGTATCTACAGATCTCAGCTGAGAGAAAACAATTCACACCATTGTCTGCCACCACAGCATGTCCTTTCAGTGTGTATGTGATCCCAAATGCCTGCCTTCTCCTTCCAAGAGTTCAGGCTTCCTGCCTGGAACGGAGGGTTTGTGCCTCCCCCTGACACCTCCACCCTTTTCGGTCTTCCTTGTCACCTACCCAAAATAGTACTTTTGCTGTCTCCATTATATAGGCCACCACTGTCATCTTCAACACTGTATAAGATAAGGCTCATCCTCTCTTTTCCTTCATGCTGTGACACTCCCCGGAATGCCTATGGGGCAGAGTTTTTCATGCTCCCAGGTGCACACCTGGCTTTTTAACTAAGCTGATGCTGCTTTCTGCATTTTGAATCATAGACAGAAGGCAAGATTTACCCCCTGGAGCTCAAGCACATGCAATATCTCCCCTTTTTCCACTGGCAGGAAGATACCTTTAGACTCAGGTGATGGTGAAGAATTAGTGGGATTTTTAAAGCATTTTAAGCCCAGACTATTATTTTACAAGGATAGAGGAGGATGAAGTAGGCTAGAGAAGGTGGACTAGACACCTTCATCTCCATGAGCAGTTGCAAGCTAACAAAGAATATGGACTCCACTATTCAGTATTTGAAAGCCTGTTTAATACATTGAATAAGTCTACTCGTGTAGAGACAAGCCTGCACACATTTGAGTTGGAAACAGAAGCTTGTACTGGAGCTTTCTTGTCAAGAGCCATCTTGGTGAGTTTCTAGTCCAATGGGCAGGGGTTAATGTCCTCTTGCTTTCTCATATATTCTGATGCATGTGACATTGTTCATGGTACATTCCTAAGAGGGGGAGTTATCACAGTAGGATTTTAAAATGCCTCCATATGCAGTTAAACAAATACTATCACATATTGTTTTCAGAGAACACTTAGAGAAGCAACAATGTAGTGCTGACCTAAGGTAGCATTCTTTGCCTCTAAGATAGTCCTCCAGGTTAAAAAAAAAAAAAAAGTCAGTCAGTCATCTTCCCTACAGTTCAACTTGCTAAGCATTTACTGTGGAGATTAAACTTTCAGTGATCAAATAACAGGAATAAACTCACCACCACCATCTTCCCATCCACTAATCTTCTCTTTATTGTGGTCTCCTTTCCATTCCACTTCTGCACCTGAGTCAGTGAGCCATCTTCTAAGCTTACAATACTCTACCAAAAACAAAAACCCCACATAAAGTAAAGTGCTTAACCCATTGTCCTTCAGGTTAGAAGTGATTCAGTTTGCAGGGGCTTAGGAAAGATTGGGGTTTTGTCTCTAAAAGGCATGTCACTTTGCCCTCATTGTTTAGCCCTCACCTTTGTTTTTCTGTCATCTGCTGTGGTTTCCTCAAACTCCTCCCCAAGCTTGAAGGAGACCTCAGTACTTTTGAAAGTGCTCTTGGTTTGGATTGTTAACACATCCCCACCGATGCTGATGGTCACGGTGGGTTTGGTGAGGCTGCACAGTTTCCTGGTGGCTAAACTCACACCTGCAAGTTACACACAAGAAGTCTCATACTTAGAGATAAGCATTAAGGTCATGGGATAAAAGTTAAAGGAATAAGAGTAGGACTAGTTTCCTGTGCTCTGCACCAGCACGTTGTTACCATAGTGTTTAGCCCCTTTAGTCCAGCTGAGATGAAGCAAAATTTATATGGTAGTCTTACCAAGAAACAGCATCAATTTTACAAGCATAAGCGTATCAGGTCTCACAGATCAGTCCTCTCATATATAGTTTGAGTTAATTTAAAGAAAAGGCACGTAAATCAATTTCCTTGTTGAGGTAGAGTCAGCAAGATATTCCAGTTCACTTAAGGTGAACAAAGCTTTGTTAAAGCAATGCTCTGGGCCTAATTCTTTACTAGTTTGTCCTTGGAGTCATTCATGCAAAGTGACCACAAAGGACCAGTTAAGAAAGGTAACATTTGATAGTCACTTGCACCTGTGAAAAGTGACTACATGAGATGCAATGCAACAGAGGTCTAGACCCTATGTTACCTAGAGTTTAAATTTATAATGTTTAATTTACTTATTGATACCTCACCCCAACTATTCTCTTTTCAGTAGTCTACTTCCTCTCCCCCAAAAAAGAGACACTCAGTCTTCCATTAAGAGCAGCCCAAGGGGCAGTATTCATGAGAATCATTCACATCAGAGAGCCACTTCCCCTTGTCAGTGTACAGTTCTTAAAATAAACACCTCATTTCCCTTCTGAAGAAATGAGCACAAGGAAGCTGAAAGTGAAGAGTCCCCACGGCCAGAGAGAAGAAATGTAGGAGCAGAGTTCAACTAGAGCATATCCTTTCTAAATCCCACACATTACAACATTTCTCACCCAGTTCTTTCATGTAGTCATCAAATTTTTCACTGGAGCGGAGTTTCCAGGTTCCCAGGAATCGGTCACACATTGTGAGGCTTTGCTGGGTAAATATACTCAAGAAAACAATAGCGGCTCTCAAAAAAAGCCAAGAAAGGAGCATAAGCTACACAGGCCCTGAAAGTCTGTTTTTAAAGCTTATCTGAACATGTGACATTCTGAGATGACCAATCATGAAAGATGTCATGGACTCCAATCAATAGAATTTTAGTTTGATTTCTTTTCGCACAAATCCACAGTCAGTAAATACAGCAAAGGATAAAAAACCCACAATTTTAGCCCCAATTTAAACCATAGCTGTTCCAGAAATAAAAAACAAAAAAAGATAATCACCATTCCGAAACACGAGCAGCACAATCTTCAAGGGATGTGTGAAGGCTCAAGAAGTGAATTGTTTCAAAAAACTCCTAAATAATATTCCATTAATAATATTATTTATAAAACACTTGGTCCCATAGGTGCTGGAACTAGGACTCCTGCGGGAGGGGAGTGGCATGTGGCAGCACCCCCTGGCTTGAAGTGGTTTCCATTATATACAGGGTTTACAGTTTGATTTAATGTCTCTCAGCACCCAGACTATACAAATTGTTCCAGCACCCCTGCTTGGGCCCAGAAGCCCAACTTTAACTTCCCCAATGGTTCTACACCAGCAGAATGTTCCCACTGGCAGGAGCTGACACCACTGCCTTCAGGGCTGCTTTTTGGCAACTTCACAGGGCAGTTAGGAAGAGGCTCCAGCAAATGGTGCATTGGCCACTATGGCAAAAGCTCAGTTGCCTTCTAATCCTAATATTAGTTATTTTTTGTGTTTAGACATAGTGCCTAGAGGCCCAATTGAGATTAGGGCTCCGTTGTGCTAGGTGCTGTACAACCACATATCGAGACAGTCCCTGCCCCAAATAGCTGACAATCTAAATACAAAAGGCAAAGGGTGGGCGGGGAAACAAAAGCACCGTGACTTGTTCAAGATTACACAGCAGGCGAGTGCCAAGAGTTAAGAGTAGAATCCAAGTCTTCTCTGGGTCCCACTCTAGTGCTCCAATCACTAGACCACACCTTCCCTGATATAAATCACAATAGTGGAACTTCTAAAAGTGGGTGGTGCCAGAACAGAGATACAAGCCAAGATGCTGCTCAATGGGAGAGTGTGTGTGGGGCGGGGAGGGGGAGCGCTAGGTCTCAAATATCACGAAGCTCCTTCCATGACTTTAAAAACTAACCAGATCACCTTAACATCAGTCTGTTACTTTATACATAGCCCCTTTAAGATGGCTAGTGATTGTGATAATCACAACAATCCTCAGTCTTTACAAGCTATAAGTAATGAAGACTTGCTGGAAGCCCAGCTAAGATGTGCAGTAATTGACCCTTGGCATGTGTTGGAAGGCAGCTGTTGAGAAGAGTGCAGCCTGTGCATGTAATACAGCTGGAAGGAACATCTTGTCAGACACATGGATTTCCATGGAGTCCCCTTACCAACAAAGAGCAGGCACTCCACTGGAGAACCCTCCTAGATACTCCACTAGAGCTGCAGAAATTTACCAGTTTAACTGACTTGAAATCTCCTCCCTGCTCAAGCACACCACATTTTCTGCTACCCAAACCTTGGCAGAAAAAAGATTTGCTTCCTAGTTTGCTCAGAGAGGTCCAGCTTTAATAGGAATCTCCTCAGTGAGGTCCCTCTCCTCAGAACTCACTTCTAACACTTCTAGGAGTGCTATGGGTGTTCCGTGTGGAATCTGTTGCTTGTGTTCTGCAGAAGGTTGGATGATCATGATGCTCCTGTATGGTCTTAAAATCTATTACTCCGACGATATTTGTTTAAAAGAGGGCAGAAATGCAACAAGAGGTAAGGAGCATAAATTGTTACAATCAAACCTTTCAGTGGCTCTACCAGTGTCTTTTTTTTTTTTTTTTTTTTTTTTGCTGTCCATCTGTTTAGACTGTAAGACCCAGATCATCAGTGGTATTTAGGTGCCTATCTCCCATTGATTTCAATGAATTTCAGGTGCCTAAATACCTTTGAGGAGCTGGGCACAAGTTTCTAAGAGCAGGAACATTTCCTTTCCTGTCCCATTCTGCACTAAGCACACCATTAACAGTTAACAAATAACAACAATTAGCAATAGAATTCCGTGGATAGGAACAATACAATATATTTTATAGATGTGCAACCCTAATGGGATTAGGATAAACTATGACCCAGATCCTGCAACTAACAGCGGGGCTCCACATAGGCAGAGAGAGCAAAAATCTGGCAAGAGGAAGGTCTAAGCAGGTACAAGAAATGTCACCTGAACAGAAGCTAATTCAAACACCAATCCTCAAAAATTTACACACGTGCTTAACTTTATTAAGCACTGTGAGTTTTCCCACTGATCAAGGCCTGATGTTTCAGACTTTTCTTCCTGAACAAAATGCTTTTTAAATATTTTTCTTTAATGCAAAGTATTTTTGAATGCTAATGAACATTAAGTGCTGAGGTCACAGTGATCCATGTGCCAATGTGGACAAAGGAATAACAACACTATGACCTACTAAGAAGGAAAAAAAAGAGAAATGCTCAAATTGGAGTTCCTGATATTCTCTCTCACCATTGGTCATCCCAGAGGATCACATGGTCAAGGCTCCTTTTAAAAGAGGCTATGTGGTCTTACAGAATTCATACTATCTTCCTGTCTGATAGTGAAAATTGTTGCCTGATTTCTGTGGAAGCCTGCTTAACGATTCTCACATAATGTGTGATCTATTTGTGGGCACCTGGAAACTCATTTCCAGTGAAAACTTTGAGGACTATATGAGAGAACTAGGTAAGGAATGCTATGTGGGATTACCTCTGGTTGTATCTGTGTCTATTTAAGGCAGGATTACTGAATTTCCATTTTAATCCAGATTTCTTCTTCCTGGCTTTTGGAATTTTCCTGTGCTATTCACTAAGAGCTTTTTTTCCCTGGCTGATAAACTGTCTTAGTCAGACAATCCTTAAAACTGCAGAGTTCTTGGGGAAGCTAATTGCTTGGTTTAGTGTGGTCAGGCTTCTTAATGTAGAAGAAATTGGACTAGAGGGAGTGGTATGCTGTTAATTGAATATATAATTAACTTGTAGTAGAAATAATTTAGTAGTACTATTGTCTGAGGTAGAAAAATCCATTGAAGTACTTCATGTCTTTGCCCCTTGGAAACACAAAGCAGTAGAATGCTGAAACTATAATAAGGTCAGTAACTAAATTCCTGTCTAATCTGGATTTGTCTAAGTGACTGTTTCATTGAAGTACAATCTTGTGTGGATATTGGAGTACTGGAATTTGTGGTTCATTGGAACTAGAATTAGTTAAGTACCCCATGGATTACAAGTAGCTGCTGCTAGCTGGCTAGTGTGCTTTTAAATTAAGAAATTGCATGGACTCCTGACTAAATACCCACTTAAGACTTATCCAGGTAATATGCTTCTCTAAAGACTCCTAGTTTTTGGTTGAAGTTGGGTTTTAAAGGGTTTTATTGCTCTGATAAATGGACTGGGGATTCTGACTAGCTTATTCTGAGTTAGTACTATAATCTCTCAAGTATTTCATTTAGAGACTAGAACAAAATTCTAAGTCTTGTTTTTCTTAACAGGACTTGAGCACCCCGGAAAACTCTCTCTCCTAAATCTTTTAGACTGCATTAGTGTTGCCACAGTCTTTCTTAAAAATGTCCTTAGTAGCTTTTCAACTGCTACTAGTTCTGTAGCAAACTGAGTGATTTTTAGACCCTTCCCAACCACTCCCTAACAAAATGTTTATGCTCTTTGGAGGTAAAAGGTTTCATAACTTAGTGAAATTGACTCACCAGGATTCTCTTGCCTCTTAACTCTAAGGGCCTTTTGCAGCTGAATGTTTAATTCAGTAAAATGATTTAATTTGCATTGCACTTCTGAATAGTGTCTGACCAAAAAATGACCTGATTCTACTCCCTGGACTAGCCTTGGAATGCCTTTATCAGATGTTTCAGGCAGCCTCTGAAATGCAGGCTTACTAAAACATAAAGAGCAAGGGGCAGATTCTTGTGGAAACAAGTCATAAATGTGTTAAATACCTAGTCCCCACCTTCCCTTAGGTGCAACAACAGTAGCTAAGAGGGTGTTCTAGAAGTGAATAGACCATCTAATATGGTCTCCTGTCTGATCTGCAGGTGTAGGCTTTGCTACTAGGAAAATGGCTGGTGTAGCCAAGCCCAATGTAATCATAAGCACCAATGGAGATGTGATAACCATCAGAACAGAGAGTACCTTCAAAAATACAGAGATCTCTTTCAAGCTGGGTGAGGAGTTTGAGGAGACCACAGCAGATGACAGGAAAGTTAAGGTGAGTCTTCCTTAAAATCATCTGGGGTTATAGAAAGGGAGGGATTTCTTCAGGGTAGACATGTTAACTTCAAGGACAATTTTGAAAGTGCCACAAGCGTTCTGCAGAACCACAGGTAAACCCAGCAACTGGGCTCAGTTAATGTTGGACTTGTTTACAAATCTCTTCTAGTCTGCAGGACACAGACTGAATAGCACACTTTGTTTCCTTGACTCTGCAGAGCATCATAACACTAGACAATGGCTCACTGATTCAGGTGCAGAAATGGAATGGGAAAGAGACCACATTAATAAGAAAATTGGTGGATGGGAAGCTGGTAGTGGTGAGTTAATGCCTGGTATTTAATCACTGAATGCAATGTGTTCTATATTGGCTTCTAATGAGGTGGTGAGATGGAAACATGTAGGCTGTGAATCATGATGGGGGGGGGGGGGGGGAGAATGTCCCTTCCAAACTAGTGAGAGACGTTAACACTCCTGAGTTTTAATTTTCAGAAACTGAAGAGCTGGAGAAGTCCTTTAAGGCATATGCATTCTTTCTAGTCCTCCCTCTGCCTGTCCTAAACTGAAGTGGAGAAAAATGTGCACATAAAGCTGTGTACCAATGAGTGGGTGAAAGTCCAAATTCTCAATTAGAAGGGACAACTCTAATGAGAAACCTATATCTTGTAGTTGTAGTAAATATTGTAAAAGCTGAAATGACTCCCTAAATACCCCCTGGCAAGCTGTCATTGTGGTATGTTAACTGTGATCTCACACTGCTGGACTGACTGTGTGACTTTGCCATATTTCTTCCTGCTCTTCTTGTTTCCTGGGTGCTGGAAGAGGGAATCTTTGTAGCAACTCTAAACCCAGGATGTTGCAGAGAACTTATTCAGCATAGGAGCTGCCCATATAAATGGTGCCTGTCCGTCCTCCCTCCCCCCTGTTCTCTTGAATATTAAAAATACTCCTGTCAGGTTGGCCTCCCACTGAGACCAAATGGTGATTGAGAGGCCTATGCATTCCTTAGGTACAGGGAGTTCAATAAACACATGCAATGCTGAGTGAGTTGTTCCTTATCAACTTGCTTGAAGGGAGGAGTGGAAGTGTTATCTAAAGCTTGCTATTGGTGGTTTAAAAAGGGAGAAAAGTGCTTGACATGCTGCCTAACATTGTTGAACCACTATCTGTCCTTCTAGGAATGTACTATGAACAAGGTTACCTGCACTAGAGTCTATGAGACTGCATGAAGAAACCATCTCCACAGTGGACTGGGATCTAAGTTGTGGAGAACCAGCTCAGTTCCAAGAGTGACGCTCCACATGTCTGCACTGTGACCAAACCAGACTGTTTACAGACTTTATGCCAAAGGAGTGTTCTAGCTAATCTGGAGTCTTGTGGTTCTTCAATAAAATGTTCAACTGTCTAAATGGTGTTGATATTTGTACAACATAGAACTAGCTAATGGGTCTTAAACCTGGGGAGGGACCAGGGTGTGCACAAACTCCTAACTCCCTTCATTGCTAGGGCAAGAGTAGGTTAACATAATAAAGATCAAGCTGATTGACAGGGTTACATCAATGGTGACATCTTTGTGCATCTGGTTATCCTACTCAAAGTTCTTCTGACAGAACTCATTCTCAATATGCCTGAGACAGGTAAATAGTCAACCTTTTCTAAAGGGGAAAGTTGACAGAGGTATGGAATAATTGCCTCCCACATGGGAGGATCATCTGATAAAAGGAGACTTTCTTCCTTCAGTTTAATATTGGATTTTTGTTTCGCATACCATGTGAAATAGAAGTCCTTTAGACTGAGAATCACATCTGTCACTGGGGGATGAGCAAAAAACAATACTAAGAAAACAGACTGCCTTCAGAGGAAGTAGAAAAGCAGCAGCTCTAATGCAGGCAAGCAGTGTAAAAGTATAAAAAGATATGGTGAATTCAATATAAAACAGTGCCCTCAGAATGACAGGCAGATACTTGAGTCAAGAGGTGAGAAGTCTCAATGGGTAAGGTGAGCTAAAGGCCCACAGCTAGGGCCAGATTGTTTAAAAAAGCTCAACTTCCCATAAGAGCCCCATTTTTAACAGTTCAGCATCCCATGTATTAAGCTCCTTATGAAAATCAAGTTGCTTAATTTGATGCCAAAATAGGTGCTAAGCTCCTTTGTATGCTCTTAGGACCAGATTATCAACATAAACCGGGCACTTAAATGAAGTTTTATTATAAACTCCAATATATTGGCACTACAGTGCATTTTGGAGTTTTCATGTAATGCTGCTGTAAAATATGCCAATGTACAACAGTCTTTCTTGAAGAGCAGCATGCAACTGTCTTAACATAGCTGGTGTTTATCTGGTGCACAGAAAGAAGGCACTGTCTCATGCTCAAAGCCTGCTGGAGGGAGCATTGCATATCCCAAGGAGCTGAAAGGGGAAGGAGTATAATCTACTAACTGTCACAGTAGAATGTGATAGTCTTTAAAATTAACAATCAATGCCTCTTTTCTTGTATTAGATGTGCTATCTTGTAACTTCTCTGTGGTCAGCCTAATTTACTTTTCTATGAGGGCACCCAAGGGCAGAAAGTTAGTAATGAAGTCCATTAAAGAATGACCAGAACAGAGATCCTCAGCACAATCACCATCATGTTTTGGGGATGCTGAGATCCAAACTGGGCAGCTAGAAACCCTCACTAAACTGAGTGGTCTTCATCCTTCTCAAATTGCTTTTCAATTTAGGGCAAATAAATTGTAAAAGCAGCAGATTGGCTTTTAGTGCTGATAGTTCATTATGGCTTCTCCATTTCTTTATCAGTATCTACTTTTTTCCTTCTCTTCCAGGGTTCCTTCCCCATCCCCCCCCCCCCTTTTTTTTCTTTCTTTCTCTCTTCCTGGTCCTAAACTGCATCTAAAAGCCTAACTACAACACAAATTTTGCATGAAAGAATGCCACTATTCTGCATAATGTCCAGATCCTCTCTTTTATTTCCCTGAGAGCTAGGCACCTAAATACCTCTAGGGATCTGTGCCCCAATAAATTGGTAGTGGGAAATAAAATCACCCCCATGCTTTTTCCTATCTGCCAGCTTTTGGTAGTCTCTTCTCCATTCCACTTCTGCACGTGACCTAGTGAGCCATTCTCTAAGGCTACCACATTCTGAAGAGACACAAGGTTGGGAATAATGAGAATTTACCACAAAAGTCCTTTAGTTTTAAAATGAAGTAGTTCACCTAATTCTCAAGAAGTCCCATGGTCTATATACATAATACACAAGGTACCTTCGAATTCTGCTAGGACATTTTCTCCAACTATTTCATTTGCCTCAATCAGTTGCAGATTTCTTAATGAGTGACACTGAGAAAAAGACATCCATTTACACCCATATCCAGCAGCTATTTTTTTACCTTGATTTTAATGCCATCTGCTGTGGTTTCTTCAAACTATTTGCCCAATTCAAAGGTAATCTTGGTATTTTTGAATGTGCTCTTGGTTTAGATTGTACTTTGCATCTTTGTCACTGATGATCTCCCACTAGATTTTTTACAACTTCCTAGTTTCCTCTGGTATGGCTAAACTCATTTCGTTCAGTCACACAAGACACGGGCTTAGACTTTAAACATAATGCAAAAATCATTGAGGGGTGAAAGAAGAAAGATCAGAGTTAGTTTTCTGCTGAAATTTCCTACTTCAGCTCCTCCCCATACACAACTGATGGTGAATATCTAGGCACTTTGGCCTAAGTTTTGAAAACATAGTGATTTTGAGTGTCCAGCTTGAGTGACTTAAGGGGCATTGATTTTCAGATGTAGATTCTCAGCACTTTCAGAATATAACACCCTTTATTTTGGATACCAAAGACTCCGGGCATCCAAAAATATTAGTCACTGATGTAGAAAATGGGCCTCATTCTGATCTCACTTAAATCTAAAGTAATACCACTGATGTTGGTAGAGTTCACACCAGTTCAAAAATAGTGTGAAATATGAATCAAGCCTAATGTATTAAATTGTTGACTAAAATATTACCTCCATTATATTTCTTTCACACACTTTTTTGCTGTTGTTCCATGTTTAAAATCTCCACGTTAGCTTGGGAACACATTTTTCAAATAAAGACATGCTTCCTATTGCCTATGGAACTGTTATTCTTTAGGGTACAATCCTGGCACCACTGAAATAGCAAAACTTCAGTGGGGGTCTGAGTTTCACCCAAGATTTTTTGTTTTTACTATTTTCTCCATTATTCCATGAGGAAATGAAGTTGGATTAACTGAATGATACTTGCCCAGATCTTCTTTCTTTCTTTTCTTTCTTTCTCTTCCTTTGTAAAATCTGTAACCACGTTTGCTTTCTTTCGGTTTTCTAATTACATCCTCTTTGAAAGGGAGAATCTGCATCTAGACTTTACTCCTGGACTGTTCGTTCATGGCTCCTGTGCTGTCTATTGTTCACTGCTACTAATTCACTGAGGTAAATGAATTTTATTCTGATCTTAACCTGACAAAGGGAAACGTAGCTCCATCTTTCCCACACTCACCTGAGCTCAGAACCCTTTTGTCTCTTTTTAATTGGCTTAGGAGAAAAGGTTTGGGCTTCAAGATATGCTTTTTCCACTTGCGATGGTGCTGATATTTCTTGCTATTCTTCTTTTTAGGCTATAAATCCTTTGAATGAGCTGCTGTTTCTGCATAGGATGGATGGTAGCAATGTTGACACTGTTTGAGTAGCTTAAGAATGGCTTTTTGTCTGTATAATTAATGCACTGTCACTTTTGTTCTTAACGTTGCTGGTACTGCAATATAACTGCTGTATTCTGATTAAGGGCTTGCATGATGCATTAGTCCGCACTAGAGGGTGCAAATTCTAGTGCACAATAGTGTGATGCATTAACTGACCTGTGTGGACCCTTCTGGTGAGCACTAAACATTCGCAGTGCGCATTAACATAAACATTAACATAAACGGGACTACACTAGGGGATGTTTGTGCACCTGCAGGGTCCACATGGGCCAGTATTTGCTAGTGCATGCTCAAATTCACACTCCTCTAGTGCGGACTAATACTCCATGTAGACAAGCCTTAATTCCCACTTCTTGCAAGTCTTAGGGTCTGATCCTGATCCTAAGTTGCTCAGCACTTTCAACTCCCAATGACAGCAACAACTAGTTGTCTTGTAAAAATCCCACCCTTTGAATGGGAACATTATGTGGAAAAACTAAAGAATTCCAGTTGACTAACTGTAATAGGATCTTTACCCTCTTGGGTAAGGGGGCTGCCTTTGTCTATACTTTGAAACATATGCAATACTTTAATCTGTGCTTTGGAAAACAGGTCTTATGGACAACATCTGCAAAGATTAACATCAATCTTTATTTTGTGGATTTACTCTCATGTTGGCGCTTTTACACTTTTAAAAAAAAATGTTCTGCTTTTGGTACTTTTCAGTCCCCTCTATTTCAGATATTCCGCAGCCGCTGCAGCACCGGGATCAGGACTGTGCCATTGAGCAGGACATAAAATGGTTTTCCTGTCCTGCATGAAGTTTTGTGATTTCAGAAAAATTCCCGTTTCACAGCAGAATAAAACTGAGATCTTTTGAAAATTTTCAGAGATATCAGAGGTGCAACCCCTCCTTCTCCCACCCCACACCCTCAGTCACTGCTTTCCTCTTAAGAAAACTGAAAAGACGGTCTCTCTTTCTCCCATAATGAATATTTCATTATTTATACACAGTAGAACAGCTTCAACAGCAGTGAGCTACGTCAGAATAGCTAACAGCCTAGTAGTTCGTGCACTGACCTGGGGTGTCAAAGTCTTATTCTCTATCTCTTTTTTAACATCCTGTTTGCTTTTTTGACTGTCACTGCATATTGCATGGATGTCTTTAGAGAACTATCCATGATGACTCGAAGATCTCTTTCCTGATTAGTTCTAGCTAAATTAGTCCCCATCATATTGAATGTGTAATTGGGGTTATTTTTTCCAATGTGCTTACTTTATATTTATCCACATTAAATTTCATTTGTCATTTTGTTGTCCAATCACTTAGTTTTGTGAGATCTTTTTGAAGTTCTTCACAGTCTGCTTTGATCTTAACTATCATGAGCAGTTTAGTATTATCTGCAAAATTTGCCACCTCCCTGTTTACCCTTTTCTCCAAATCATTTATGAATAAGTTGAATAGGACTGGTCCTAGGACTGACCCTTGGGGAACACCACTAGTTACCCCTCTCCATTCTGAAAATTTACCATTTATTCCTAACCTTTGTTTCCTATCTTTTAACCAGTTCATGAAAGTATCTTCCCGCTTATTCTATGACAACTTAATTTACATAAGAGCCTTAATTGACAAAGGCTTTCTGAAAATCTAAGTACACTGTCCACTGGATCCCCCTTGTCCACATGTTTGTTGAACCCTTCAAAGAACTCAATAGATTAATAAGACATGATTTCCCTTTACAGAAATCATGTTGACTTTTGCCCAACAATTTATGTTCTTCTATGGGTCTGCTGATTTTATTCTTTACTATTGTTTCAACTAATTTTCCCAGTACTGACGTTAGACTTAGCAGCCTGTAATTGCTGGGATCACCTCTAGAGCCCTTTTAAAATATTGGCATTACATTAATTCCAGGACGTCTAATCTACCCTTCCCTGTGTCACTGGTACCTACATATACCACAACAACCGGCTCCTACACATAAGTCTATCTATATGCCTCGAGAGATCCACAACCTTCGCACCAGGCAGGCAAGTCACCATACAGTTCTCTCAGTCCTCACAAACCCAGCTATCTATGTTTCTAATAATCAAATCTCCCATTACTAACACCTGCCTTTTCCTAATGACTGGAGTTCCCTCCCCCGGAGTAGTAACCTCAGTGCAAGGGGATACCCCAATATCATCTGGGAGGAAGGTCCCAACTATGGGAAGGTTTCTCTCTGTTCCTGAGCTCTCTTTCCCTGAGCCTTTCATCCTTCTTAACAGCACAGGGGCTGTCTGACTGGAGGTGGGACAAATCTACAGTGTCCCGGGAAGCCTCATCATCATACCTCTTTGCCTCCCTTAGCTCCTCCAGTTCTACCACCCTGGCCTCCAAAGTCAGTACACAGTCTCAGAGGACCAGGAACTCCTTGCACTGAATGCACACATATGCCACCTGACCACTGGGCAGGTAATTATATATGCTACACTGAGTGCAATAAACTGGATAGTCCCTAGTCTGCTGCTGGGCTTCTGCCTGCATTCTGTCCTGCAGCAACCTAGGTTAACAATAGGGTTTTTCTTTAAATTAAGAAGTTTTTATTATAGTTTAGTTTAAAGGTTTTAAAGAATGGCAAGTATACCTCACCCCCTTCCAAACTCCCTCACGAAACTCCCTGCTAGCGGCCCCTGCTCTCAAAGCTCTCTGTTTGCTGGCTCACTTTTTTATAAAGCCCTGACCTTCCTGATAGCCCCACCCCCTGACTAGGGCTCAGCCAGTGAACAGAGGCTTGTATATTTCAAACCTTGTTCAGAAGCTCACAGCTTCCAACTGCCGGCCACAGTACACGGTCCTTCAAACAAAGAGACAGACAGACAGACAAACACAACTCAGCACACAGCAAGCAACCCCCGAACACAAACACACACTACAGACAGCTGCTTACCTCAAGGGTCCCGTATTGGCTCCTCCTTCAGCTGGAGAACTCCCTCTCAAAACTCCCTGATGGTAGCAGTGGAAGATGTGGTGGTGTTGGGAGGATGTCAGGGTTAATGTTCACAGTGGGATGGTGCCATGCTTGGCATCATGATTTGTCTCAGACACAATAGCATCACTGAAATGTTCTACTAGCACTGCAACAGTAACCTCACATGCTGGCACCCACGTCCTCCTGATTATTTTGCTTTATTCAGTGGAGGAAGCAGTGGCAGGCGCAACACTGAGTCTTGGTACTAACACAAGTGGCTTTGGACAAGGTGTGCATTGTCTTGCCCCTGACGTTGTCTCTCCTGGTTGGTCAGTCTTGAGAATTACAAATTCACGGCATCTTTATAAAGAAGCGATTGAGGCATGCATAGCTCTCGCATTTTGCCACCCACTGAGAGCTGCTGCTGTCTTTGCCTTTCTCCTGAGGGACACTGCATCACAAAGCCAATATCATGTGCAACCGGTTTGTGGGAACCTGGAAACTGGTCTCCAGTGAAAAATTTGATGATTATATGAAAGAATTGGGTGAGAAATGCTATTTTTACAATCTTTGTTTGGAAATGTCTTTTCTTCTGTTTGCTCCTGAAAAATGTCTTCTTCCCGGGCCTGGGACTCCTCAATCTGGTTGCATCTGTGGTGTAGTTCTTTTTTTTCACCCTTCTTTTTTTTCCTTCAATTTCAGCATCTTAAAATGAAAAGGAGAAATCTCTGGTTTGTTATAATAAATTTACTAACTACCTGCTCGGCATCTCTTACTCCCATTGAATGAGAAATGGAAAAACAAATAAACATACTTTTTGTCCCTCTTGCATACACTATTAAATGTATAATCGCTTACTGTATTCTGTCAACTTGTGATGGTGCTGCTGTCTCCTGACACTGAGTTTCTTGGGGGTCTAAATCCATGAATGACTCCATCTGTTATTGAGAAATGCTGGGAATGAAACACATTAGGCATTGTATTTTTAGTTTAATACTGGCTTCATCATTTTGTAATGACTCCACTGGCAGTCAGTCTCAGCATTACTGTTGCTTTATTTCCTTTACTTTAAAGGTTAAAGATAGCAGCAGAATAATTCCAATTGACTAACTACAATCAAGGTTGGGTATAAATTCTGCTAGGGAGGTTTTTGTGATGATGCCAGGTCTTAAGAAAATTATTTCAGCATTGAATATTTTCAGTGACTAATGCTGTACTTTACAAATACTTTGATCTCACTATACCTAGTACCTTTCATATAATTTAGCACATCCTAGAACTTACAAAGATGGTAACTATTATTATCCACATTTTACATTTAAGCAACTGAGACACAGCAAGTCAGAAGCAAAATAAGGAATAGAAGTCTCAGACTATTGTTCTAACTAGTTGACCTGGATATGGGCTGTGTGGTATAGCAAACCTTGTAAAAGAAGCCTTGTAGATGACAGTTGTATTTGTAACTTTTTGCCCCTATTCACTCTTGTATTTGAATGTTTCTCTATTTGACATGTTTACTTTTCACTGATGTTTCAATATTCCAAAGACACTTAAGTGTTGTAACTAGCCTTCTGTAGCAGAGAATACCAACGAAGAGTACCCAATTTAGTCTCTTTTTATATTTTATGTTGTGAAGTACAAACAGAAATGCACTAGATTCTAGATACTTTTATTCTCTACTACAGCTGGTTGAAAAAAAATAATTTTGAAATATTTTGACTAGTAATAAAGAAGGGGCAAATGTTTAAAAAATATTTTTGTGAAAAATGTTTGCCACCAGCTCCATTTTCTACATAGGTACAGTACAGATTAATACCTGCCTGTGTTCCTGCCTACCTAAAAATACATAATTATTGTGTAGTCAGTATATCCTGGTTTCTAACTAGACAGAGAGTGTAATTCTAGTTATTGGAATTCCTTTTATCTGAAATTCTTAGTTTTCTGAATCCACCATGTGTCCCCAAGTAGCTCTATGTGAATTAGTCACATGCTAATAAACTGTTAATAACCTCTAAATTAGCTTCTGAGAGCCTCTTGGGGCAGGTCTACACTATAGCTGGGATCATTGCTCTGAGATCGATCCACCGATGGTCGATTTAGTGGGTCTAGTGAAGAGCCACCAAACTGACAGCAGATCACGCTTCTTCCCAATGGGAAGAGTAAGGTAAGCCAACGGGAGAATTTCTCCCATCCACCCCCTGTTGTGTAGACCCTGTGGTAACTTGACTTAAGGTATGTCGACTCCAGCTACATTATTTATGTAGCTGGAGTTGCGTAATGTAGGTTGACTTACTGTGGTAATGTAGACATAGTTAGTGCTAATCAATGACTATGTATTTTTGGAGTGGTTCTGAGGGCTTACCTGCAGTTATTGAGACCAAATCCAGCTTCAGCAGCAACAGCAGCTTGGAAAGACAAATTAAATTGTTTAATATGAATGAATCAGAATTACATTATGACACAATGATTCTAATATCACTCAGTAAAGTTGTTCAAGTTGGTTTTTTTACTTTTTTATAATCTACAAAGTATTAAGCAAACATCAGCATTACACCCTTCATTCCCCATATTTCTCTATCAGGGAAATTGCAGCTCAAAATAGTACTTCCGTTTATCTCAATGCCCGGCTATCCAAAACTTTCAGAAGCCCCCCAGCTCATTCAGATAAGCAGAAGTGTACTGTACATACACTGGACTGGGGATGCCTCAGCCTATGAAATGCAGTGTTGTATGTAGCCTCTAAATCTGAAGAATTAGTGTCACATTCCAAACAGAGAAACTGTGGCATCTGTTTAAAAGAAAATTGCTCTGATGCTCTGCAAAGTGATAAGGAATTTCTTCCTTCATAAAGTAAGACCAATAATGGTCTTTTTATGTCTGATTTGCAGGAGTGGGCTTAGCCACCAGGAAACTAGGTGGCTTGGCCAAGCCCAATGTGATCATCAGAATGAAAGGGGATGTGATAACCATCAGAACTGAAAGCACCTTCAAAACCACAGAGATCTCCTTCAAATTAGGCCAAGTGTTTGACGAAACCACAGCAGATGACAGAAAAACTAAGGTGAGGGTATTGATTTCCTTCAGAGGATTTCTGATCTGCTGGATGACAAATGGGAGGATTTTTTTTATCCTTAAAAGCATAAATCTGCAAACCCTCCGTGAAAAGGACTATAAGAGGAGAAAACGTGGTGCTGAACCAATGTTGCTAAGTGGGCTGTGAGCCAAGAATGTGGAATTTGCTCAGTGTTAAGTGAATTGTCTCTTTCATATGCAAGGCTATGAGAAATAGTTACATTTTGACTCATTCTTTGGGTCTTTGCAGAGTGTCGTAACCTTAGAGAAAGGGTCGTTGGTTCAAGTGCAGAAGTGGAATGGCAAAGAGACCACAATAAGGAGAAAATTGGTGGATGGGAAAATGGTGGTGGTAAGTGACTAGACCATCCCTAACCGTTAATCACAGAATGCTGCAACAATGTAGGCCACCGTTTAATAGTTTAAATCTAATTATACTGTCAATTTTCACTTTCTCTTTGATTTCACTTATGATAGAAATAGTGAGAGGATGGGGGGAGAAATGGCTTTAGGAAGCAAGTGGGAATGAAGTAAACATTATATTCCACACGCACCAAAACCCCCTCTACATTAAGGTGAAGTTACGGGTAAGACTGATTCATAGATCTGTAGATGTTAAAGCTTGAGGGGACCATTGTCAACATCTATTCTGACCTTACGCATAACACAAGCCAGAGGACTTCCCTGAATTCATTCTTGTTTCAAGCCCAGCAGCTGTGACAGAACTAGAGCAGAACTTTTAGAAAAACATCCATCTTGGTTTAAAAATTTGCCAGTGATGACGAATCCACAACAGCCTTTGGTAGGTTGTTCCAGTAGTTAACTGCCTCTGCGCTGTTAAAAATGTGTACATTATTCCTACTCTAAATTTATCTAGTTTCAACTTTCAGCTACTGGATCTTGTTATACCTTTGTCTGGAGACTGAAGAGCCCACTATGATCGAATTTCTGTTTCCCATGTAGGTATTTATAGACCAGGGATGGGCAAACGTTTTGTCCTGAGGGCCATTTCAGGGTACCAAAATTCTATGAAGGGCCAGGTAGGAAGGCTGTGCCTCCCCAAAGAGCTTGGCCCTGCCCCCTATCCAACCCCCACCCACTTCCTGGCCCTGACTGCCCCCCTCAGAATCCCCGACCCATCCTGCTCCTTGTCCCCTGACCGCCCCCTTCCGAGACCCCCCTTCCCCAATCACCACCCCCCAGGACACAGCTGCCTACCAACCCCCCCTGCTCCCTGTCCCCTGACTGCCCCAACCCCTATCCACCCCCCGCCTCCTGACAGACCCCCAGGACTTCCACGCCCTCTCCAACCCTGCTCCCGTTCTCTGTCCCCTGACTGCCCCCCCAGGACTCCCTGTCCCCTTCTCCAACCCCCCCGGCCCTCTTACCATGCTGCTCCAGCAGCATGTCTGGAGGCTGTGCAGCCTGCCAGAGCTCACATCCCTGCACCCTTACCACGCCGCTCTGAGCAGCAGGACCTCAGGTCACACCAGCACCATGCCACTGCAGCACTGTCCAGGGCTGCTCCTGGACATGGCACACTGAGACTCCAGAAGAGGAGGGAGGTGAAGGAGGGGGAACAACAGGAGCAGGGCTGGGGGAGCCTCCCCAGCCAAGAGCTCAGGCACTGGACAGGATGGTCCCACGGGCCGAATGTGGCCCAAGGGCCATAGTTTGCCTACCCCTGTTATAGATTCTGAGCAAAGCATCCTTAACATTTCTTTGACAAAGTAAATAGACTGAACTCCTTGAGTCTCACTAGAAGACATGTTTTCCAATCCTTTAATAAGAGGGGCATTAGGGAACTGTGAGGAGTAGAAAGTGCTCCCCCAGTCACTGTAATAAAAGTCCTTTGGTTTATTTGCAACTTATGAATTGTAGGTGGTTCATCAGGCTCCTGGCATGGAAAGGTTCATTTTTCCCATTGACAGTCCATGTTTGCAATCGAGTAACACTTTGAACTCTCTACAAGGAAGGGGGGACTTCTTTTTAAAATGAAAACAGTCATGTGATCTTCTATATTAAGTTTACCAGAATTGACATTGCTGTCATTGCAATACTACTCATGAAGGCAACATGTGTTCTTGGAAGAAATTTGAAATCTGTGACTAGCTACCACATCATGTCTAATTTTATGAAGTATGGTTTTCTTTAAGCACTCTTTTGAAAGTTTATGCTGTTGAAATAGAATCCTTTCCAACTTGGAGGATAAAAAATAATTTTGCAGTTTGGGGATCTATATACATTAATGAAATAATATATAGGAAATATTTCTATTGACTTCATTGGCCTTTGCATTAGATGCTTATGCACTTTCATTCAGAAGTTTCAATTAACTCTTCTTTTTTTGTCTTAGGAATGTGATATGAAAGGTGTTGTCTGCACACGAATCTATGAGAGAGTGTGAGGAAATTCCATCTCTCCATGGGACTTAGGATTGGCTCTGGAAACCCATCTTAGTTCAATGAGCAAAGCCCTATCTATTATGCACCTTTTTTTCTTATTTCCTTTATCAGGAAAGCAATTAATTATCAAATGATATTTCAATGCCATAATGTAACTAATCCAAAGTATCATGGTGATTAAATAAAAGCTTCCCAACATGTGAAATGTAGCTTTTGTCTGTGTTGTAGAATTGTTTTGATTTCCTTTATTGGGAATTGTGTGCCTTCCTTTGGGGTTGATGGACTGCATAGAAGATATGAATCTACTTTCCTTGTTGTATGGATAAACGAGACTATTTCTGTTTGAAATGGTATTGTACAGACTGCAAGGCACTAGCTTTCTTTAGAGGTGTTAGGATAGCATCAAAACCCGTTCTTGAATATTCACGAAGCGCTCACCTCAACTAGAATGTGAGATGCACAAAGAAAATGCAATATCCTAAATTGGGTGGTCACATTCCAACATCAGTGCACACCCTATGAAATTTCATTAGAGGTTTATATCGGTATAATCGGGCAGAATAGGTCACCAGGTCCCAGATTTTTAAAGTTGTTTAGGCATTGCTGTGCTCAGTGCTGCAATGCCATTCTAAAAGGATTTACATACTTAGTCTAAATCCATTGGCAGTCATGTTTGTAACTTGCGTAACAAAACTAGACTACACCTGTAATTATATTTAATTGAGCTCTGTATTTGGATGGTCAGTACTTCTCTCCTTTAGTTCTTCCACTTTGTGATGCCAAGGCATTCAAACTGAGTACATCCAAAAGTATTTATTGACTCGTTAAACAGACTAGCCCCTGTGCCATGGCCTAGCTATGTGGGAAGTTTACACTGGACTCTACATCTTTTCCTGCTTGGCTAGAACTGATGTGATTGAAATAAGTGCTTACCTTGGCTTGATATCCAGCATAGCACTGGCCAGCTGTATGACCTTGACTATATTATTTTAAGTCTTGGTCTTGATTTCCCCATCTGTAAAGTGGGGATAATGATATGTTCCTCCTTTGTCAAATGCTGGGATGCATATGGATGAAAAATCTCTCTAAGAGTTCTGTATAATTATAGGGCTCCTATCCTGATTCCCTTAGGCAAGTCAATGGGAATTTTGCCTTTGTCTCCAGTGTGAACAAGTTCCAGCCTAGTTCCAGCACTAGACCAGGGTCCAATGCAGGGACAGAAGGAAGGCAGCTTGTGCTTAACATAAGGCCTGTGTTCATGGAGAGCAATAAACATTTCCATATAGCCTCCTCCTTAATACACCATGGTTTCTATATATATATATTGGGAACCTTTAGTCTGCCGTGTGGCATTAGGAAACACTCACTATATAAGAGAGACCACTGATTTTAATACACAAGAGAATGCAGTTATAAATCTTTAATCTTTCCACATTTCTAAGAGGACAATGTGTTAAAGCAATCACAGTATTTGGAACCATAGAGTGACATTGCTAATATCAATACCATTTTTAAGAGGTCATTACTCTGAAACTGTTGGGGGGGGGACATGAAGTGAGGCTTGTTTTAATGGTTCAGCCAGTTTTAGGGGTAGGGGAAGCATACAGACTACAGCCAATTTCTGGCATTAGCAGTAAAAATATGAACCATAATTAAAAAAGAAGTGTGGCTATCATATACATGTACACTGAGGATATGTCTACACAGGAGCTGGAAGGTACAATTTCTATCTTGTGTAGACGTACCTGTGCTAGCTCTGATCAAGCTAGTGTGCTAACAGTAGCAGCGCAGCTATGCAGCATAAGCAGTATCGCCACCCACGTACATGCTTACAGTCTCAGATGGGATTGTACTCGGAGTGGCTACCATGTCCCGCCACTCGTGCCACCAGGGCTATGTCTATCTGATCTGGAAATGACATCTTTCATAGATTCGAAGACCAGAAGGGACCATTGTGATCATCTAATTGTACCTCCTGTATAACACGGGCTATAGAATTTCCCCGAAATAATTTCTTGAGCATATCTTTTAGAAAAAATACCCAATCTTGATTTAAAAGTTTGCCAGTTAGGGAAAATCTACCAGGACCCCGGTAAACTGTTCTAATGGTTAATTACCCTCACCGTTAAAAATGTATACCTGATTTCCAGTCTAAACTTGTCAATCTTCAGCTTCCAGCCATTGCATCATGTTCTATCTTTCTCTGCTACACTGAAGAGCTCATTATGAAATATATGTACCCCATGTAGATACTTATGGACAGTAACCAAGTTACCCTTTAACATCTATTTGTTAAGATGAATAAATTGCGTTCCTTGAGTCTATCACACTAAGCCGTGCTTTCTAATCCTTTAATCATTCTTATGGCTCTTCTTGGAACCCTCTCCAATTTAATAACATCCTTCTTGAATTGTAGACACCAGAACTGGATTCAGTATTCCAAAAGCAGTTGTGCAAGTGCCAAATATAGAAGTAAAATAACCTCTCTATTCTTACTTGAGATTCCCCTGTTTATGTATCCAAGAATTGCATTATCTTTTTTGCCACAGCCTCACATTGGGAACTCATGTTCAGCTGATTATCCAATACGATCCCCAAATCTTTTTCAGTCACTACTTCCCAGGACAAAGCCCCATAACCTGTAAGTATGGCCTTACTTTCAGTACGAGCCCCATATCAACCTCACCATTATCTTGCCTGGGATTGATGTCAGCCGGACAGACTTATAATTACCCAGGTCATCCCATATACCCTTTTTAAATATTGGCTCAAAATTTTCCTTCTTCCAGTCTTCTAGAACTTCCCCAGAGTTCCAAGATTTATTGAAAAGTCCAGCTATCTTCTCAGCCAGCTCTTTTAAAACTCTTGGATGTAAGTAATCTGGACCTTCTGATTTTTAAATGTCAGAATTTAATAGATGCTTTTTAACATTTACCCAAGATACTAGTGGAATAGAAATACTATTTTCAATTATACGACTACATCATCTTTTTTCCTCAGACACAGAATAGAAATATTGATTGAACATGTCTGCCTTTTCTGCATTATTATTGATAATTTTACCAGTTCCATTTAGTAATGTCTTCCAGCTCCAGTGTGGATATACTCTTAGATCTATACATACACTGGACCCTTGCTATAACCAACGTCGCTATAGCATGGATTCGTATAGAGCAGTTGTGGACATGGATCCCAAATTTAGTTACCTTAATTGGGATCTATCGTAACATGGTCCCCGCTATAACGCAGTGTCCACATTAACATGGTACTGTGCATGGATCCCGAACCCCGGTTCTAGCAAGGGTCCAGTGTATTTAGATTAGGAAGTCTTATTGCTCTATTCTTTATACATCTATATATTTTGTAAAAAGTATATTGTCTCATCATACTCACTTTCTATTGGGGGCAAACAACACGACTGAATTCTGTTCTCTCTTTCACTAATATAAAATCACCGGTTTAACTGGGTGAGATAACAGTGATTTGTCAATAAGTATTGCTGAGGTTGTCTTGTTAAGGGAGTAGATTGGGACTTGGGAGATCTGGGTTCAAGACTTGTGGCTTCCTGTGTGATTTTGGGCAAATCACTTAATCTCTCTGGGCCTCAGTTCTCATCTGGAAGAGTGCAGATTACAGCGCTTGTGTTAGTTTAGGTTATAAAGCTTTCAAGATAGGTGCCATCTCTTATTATGTTCAGAATATAACACAATGGGATTCTGATCCCAATTTGGACTTCTCTGGGTACTACTGAAATACAAGAAGAAGTAAATAGTAATAATGCTCTGAATATCTAAAATTACAGAGCAGCCTAAACTACTAAAGTCAAATCCTAACCTGGCTCTGGATTCAAACTTTTCCAAAGTTCCAGGTGGCTTCAGTTAAGCCCCATCTCTAATCTCTGCCATATTACACTAGAACTATGATCCTTTTACTGTTTGGAACATGATGAAAATGAAAGCAATCAAGTCCCAGAATTTCTGTTCAACTGTCTCCTACAGTTAGACAGCAATCAAAGTGCATGCCTCTTAATACTAACCTAGTCACTTAACACTTCACCTAGTACTTAAATAAGCAAGATCGGCTCTTGGGAACAGTTCAAAGCTAGTCACCAGACCCATTGACATCATGCTGACCATGAAATGAAATGAAAATTCGCTGGGCTCTTTCCTCGTGCATCCCCCTCCAGGAAGGTGACTCAAATGTTCCATTACATTCTAAATAAAGACAAGATGCAACAAATGAGAGTAATAAAAAACAGGACACAAGTGGTTAGGAGGACAAAGGTAACAATATCATATGGTTATATAGGCTATTACTGGGCCCAATTCAAAGGCCACTCAGAGACTTTCCATGGACTTCAATGGACCTACCATCAGGCCTAGTGTGCACAGCCTGATGGTACTAAATTATCTGGACCTTTTAAAGTTATAGTCTTAAAGATTCCCTATCAAATCATAAGCTCCAGTGCTCCCTGGACATTTGCCGACCACTCTGAAACATATACCTTGTGTTCACTGTCTGCTATTAATTCTTTATGAGTTTATTTGTCTTTCCCTGTTTTATCCCCTTCGCTGGTATCTGGCTAACCCCTCACACCCTGCCCCTTCTGCCTAGTGTTTTTAGGTTTAATTTTTCCCAGCAATTTGGGGCCATGGTAATTGCTGCCTTAGATTTTTGCTCCTGAATAAATGTTACTACATGTTATGAACTCAGTATTTGGCATGTTCACTCTACATAACAGTCATTTTTAAGCTGTCTTGGGAGCTGGGATTTTTCCAAAACAGGAAAAGTGCAACTTAGCTGATAGTGAAGAAAGCAGAGACAGCTGGAATAGGTGCTACATTCAATCAGTGCTGCGAAGAAGCATTTTATAACACTAATCTCCTTAAAGTACTGCTGGGAGAATCAGGAGAAACTTGTGGGTTTCTGAATTCTCAAGAAACTTTATAGAAACATATTTTTCCACCGAAAATTAGTTTTTCTCCACTTCTATGCTTCTTAAATGGAGCAGGACATACACCATGATACTCTCAATCAACTACATCAATACAGTTTGGTCTACACCTCGACCTATGCTTACACCCAGACAAGTAAATGTATTTGCTCTTTCTCCATCCCATGGGGCACACAGTCAGGAACTTGGTTTAGTCAGAAACAACCCTAACTCATTCTCAATACTTGCATATACACGCTAGTCTGTTATTAACACTAGTGGCCGGATCCAGCACTAGTGCCCATGGAAGCCAGTGGAAAGATTCCCTTTGCTTTCAGTGGTTTTATGTCCCTTACCATGCAAACCTACTTATCCTGTCTGTAACACATACTTTTTCTGGGCTCTGTGGGGCTCTCTGTTGCCCTGAAGGAATACCTGTGGCACTAGGGGCAGGCACAGCACTGCCATCATTGCCCTTCACTGTCCTCCCTGCCATCCCCCGGCATCGGATTGTGCCAGGGTTGAGAAAGGCAAGTGAGTGGGCATGGCCACGGCATGTGGTGTTCCTGTTATTCTTGGCATGTAGATGATCCAAAGGAGGCAGTATTGGGGCCATTGCAGCCAGAACGTAAATCAGAGCCGTCCTGAGGATGCTGTCTGGCATGCCAGGGGATGTGAAGGTCCCATGTAAAGACAGAATGCAAAAGTAACTTAAAGCCACCTGTGCTGCCTCCATGTCCCTTCCCCCACTTCACACACACATCTTCTTCCTGTACAGAGAACAGAGACCACTGATTTTAATGTGTGGACATGACACCTCAGGGCCTCTCCCCATCTTAACAAGCACTCGCTGCCATTCCCAGTGTCCATTCAGTAGATTTATTTGTCCAAACGTAAACACATAACGCAGTTCCTCAGCTCACCTCTTGTCCTAGGATTTCACACCCTCCCCTCTCTGGGGAATCTGGTAATCCTGCTTCTTGCAGCTTCCAAATCCCTGCTAGCTCCATCTCACAGCCAGTTCTCATTCAGGCTTGCTCTGCTCCCCCTCTGGAACACCAGCCCCAGGGTTACCTCCCTCTGCACCTACCCTCTTGGTGCAGGGACCCATCACTAGAGTTAGTCCCATTCCTTGTTGATCCTACCCCCACCACTCTTCTTCTTCTTCTTCTTCTTCCTCCTGTATTTAATAGCATAGCAGACTCACACTGTGACCGCCAGATGCTGGATTTCATGATCTATAGTTACAATCTCTTTCTCTTCGAGTATTATTTTAAGAAATTATAATATTGCTTACTTAATGGTACCCCATTTTCCTGATGTTCTCACAAGGTATTTTAGTGTAAACTTCTCATTTCTGGATGTCTGCTTATCATACACCTTCAAATGTTACACTGCTTATCATACACCTACAAATGTTACACTCTTTATGCTCCCAGAGGATGTGGTAAACTATTTTTTTACCGTGTTTGTCTCACACTGCCCATCTTTGCTATTTAAGGCCAAATTTCTGTTTAAGCCTCAGTGTCTTGTAAATACTCAAAGTAGAACTACCTCACTCTTTCTCTCAGGTTCTTGCACTATGTCAGCATTTTCAGTTCTAGGGCATACAGCATGAAATCTTTTCCCCCTTGTTTCTTTTGTCCAGTCTTCCTGCCACTTCTCTCTTAGTTCATTTTTAATTAGCCTTTTAAATTCCTATTTACTTAGAGCAGTGGTCATCTACCAGTCGATCGCGATTGACTGGTCAATCCTGGAGCCTCTGACAGCTGATCGCAATCGCCAGCTGCTGAAAGTCCGGTGGCACAGTGGGGCTAATGCCAGCATGCCCCTGCGGCCCCTGGAGGGGGAGGGGTTTCTGCATGTTGTTCCTGCCCGCAAGCATCACCCCCACAACTCCCATCGGCCAGGAACAGGGAACTGCAGCCAGAATGAGTGAGTGGGGAATGAGCAGGACCTTAGTGGGTTGGTGCTGTCAAGTGCGACCTCAAGGGAAGAGTCAGAGAGGAGCAAGCAGTAAGCAGGGCCTCAGGAGAGGAGGCACGAAGAGGCAAGAAGAGGTGGGGTGAGGGCAGGGTTTCATGGGGAAAAGGCTGAGTGGGGGCAGGGCCACGGTCCAGATGCCAGTGCCCCACCCCACACTTCTAGGGAGCTTCCAGCACTCTTGTGTGAGCCTCTCCAAACTCCTCTTCCTGCCCTCTGAGAGGCCTCTATAGCCCCAGGTGTAGCTGTGCCTTCTTTAAGTGGCTCATTTGGGCCCACTTGCTCTAACACAGTGGCACTGGGCCTGGTCTACTCATGAGGACTAGCTACCCTGTGACAGTGGGAATGTTTATCAAACATGGTAGCTTTAAATTCTCTTAAGCTGCTTTGGTGAAGTGAACTTGGATGCCAGGTTGGGGGCAATAGTATTCTCTCAGGGGGGGGGGATACACACTTGGGCAGAAGGCCAGCTATGAAAAATGACCTTTAGAAATTCTGGAATTTAGATGTAATCAAGTTCTTTGTTAGGGAGGTAATTACTGCATATCCTTGTTATTTCAGTGTGAAGTATCATGATTGGCTATAGGCCATGGTACTGCATATGGGAAAATAGAAGTCCTTAAAATAACAATGTAATTTTTATCTAATGGCAAAACAACATTAGAAAATGAGGCAATTCTATGCTAAATAGATACAACTGTTCATACAATATTTTGCAAGGAACAGTAAACTGCTTTACAATTTGGGTGGCAAATCAGCATTTAAATATCCTTTTCCCATATGTTGTTGACTTTTTGAAATTAAAATGTGTTACAGAGGAAACAGGATAGCTCAGGGGACTGGAAATAGGATAGGTCACCAATCTGAATGTGGGATAGTCAGTATTAACCAAGACGTTGCTGGTCAGAGTGGTTGTCTGTGAAATGAGTAAGGGAGTCTCTATCTGCTTCCTAGTAGACAGATGTCTGTATTACAATAGGTACCCTTGTAGACATAGATGGTCTCTGCAGAGAGGTCAAAGATACTATGAGACCTGAGACCATGCGTCCCACTTTACAACTAGATCCATGTCAGGACTGAGGCCCATCAGTGCACCAAAGATGGGAAGTCTGGACTGAAGCAGTGTAAGATCCTGTCAGAGATTCCAAACCAATGGGTGGCCTATAATAAGTTTGACTTGCTTTAGGATTTCACTGTAAATTTTGCATTTAGTAGTAATATAGTTGGGAAAGAACTGATGTTTCTGTGTGTCTAGCTTTCTGTATAGTATCAACAATAATAAGTGAATCAGAAAGAACGCAGCTTGTCTTTCTGATCCCAGGTTGGGTTATCAAGGCTGGAATCTAAAAAAAAAGCCCAAATATATGTTTGGAAACTAACCTTATTTGAGATGAAAAATCACTGAGTGACCATGACTGTGGAGCTCCATGGTATCTTTTTTTACAGTTTCTTAGCAGAGGATAACAACATTTTTAATTACTGTACCACGGCTTCCTGTATTTTAATACCATATATAGTCCAAGGCCTTACAGTTTATTAAAACATGTAAATTTAATTTAGGAGTTTGTAAAAAAGGCATACCTGTGTTATACTATAGTTAAATATTCTTTGACAAACTCCTCCACTGTTATTTTCTGCTAGGTTTCTCAGAGAGCTTTCAAGTAACTCAAAGTCAATAGATTCAAGGACTAGTTGACTTTAAATAACACTAAATCCTGTTTTTTAGTTAACGAGAGATAAAGAAGTAGGCAGTATACACAAAGGTGTGTGCATGCACGTCATCCAGATTCCATAAAGAATCTGGATTAGCAAAGGGAGTGTGGTCCTGGGTTCCTCCTTCTGTCTCTCTTTCAGTGTAAACATGAAGTCCCATTACGAGTGCATTATGTTGGCTCTGTTCCTAGCAGGGCAGAGTACCACACTGGACAATAAAAAATGTAATCGTTATAGGTAGAAAGTATGAAGTTAGAAACATTTTGTCACGGAAGATTGGGGAATTTGACCATCTATTTTTCTTCTTCTATCTGTTTTCAAATGCCAGGCAAACATAGGAGCAATCTGTTCAAATAATACTTTTTCTGCTGATGGCCAGAAAAAGGGCATCAAAGAAGTGAGAAAAAGCTGTAACATTTTCATTGCTGGTCAAATGTAACATTTTAAGTCAATGTACTATGTATTTAAGGTGCCAAATTTACAGCTGTGGAGCAAGATACAAAGAACAGATAAATCACGGGTAGCAGCAGTTCAAGCTTCCCACACTGTCTTGCTATTGTGCCTCAAGTTGGAACTGGAAAGCTCTCTGATAAAAAAGAGAGCCAAGTTCAGTCAATAAGGGTACCAAGAAGATGGTGGTCTGAAGAGAACCCTTCACTAGGAACTCATTTCCTATATAGTAAGCCATCAGCAATTTTCAGTTACCCTGAGGAACTTCATCACAGCAATCTCATCTACTAGAAGATGAGCAATCTCATCAACATTACTGTTTCTCCACTCAGTCAGGACTCAATTCCTCAAAGTCCTCAAGCACTCGCATAACATTTAGCACTTGCTTTAGGGTTTTGCTGAAGTGGAGCCTTAATTTTCTTGAATCTTGGCTTTTGAAACTGTTTTTGACTCCATCTGTGACTACATACCGTACCCCTTCAAAGGCTGACTACATGACAGAGCAGAAACTAAAGCACATCCTTGTGCTGTCCTGCCTGGGGACTGTTGTTTATCTGATATTTAGTGTAAAAGCCAATTGTCTTGCAGCTAGAGCACCTTATGTTGTTATTCTGGTAGCTCTTATATAAACTGAACAGGCTTAGGGTTGATAAGTAATTGGGCAGGCCTCCAAGGAACACCTAGCTCCTGCATGAGATAATGTTGGTCATGCAATAGGGGCACTCATATGTCTCTGCCAATACTGGGCCAAGGGCACAACATGACACTAGTCTAGAGCTACTGGGCCAAATTCTCTGCAGGTATAAATGGGTGCATCTGCAATGACTCCAATTGAGTTGTTATTTACACCAGCAGAGAGTCTGGCCCACTGTTTTTCAATGAGATGTTAAACTGTGGCCCTGACTGTCACGGTTTCAAGATAACTGCACCTACATCCCCCTTCCATGGTCCACTCTAGGAGTGCCCAGTCAGGTCTCAAGTCTCCAGCCATCACCTATGTCCTGGGAGGGACCCTTGTCATATTCCCTCATGACCAGGGCTTTTTTAAGGCTGCACAGCTCCTTGCCTTATACTGTGATATCCCCAGCAAGTCAATCTGCCTAATGACCAGCACCTCTACTGTACGTTCTCTCCCACAGCCATGACCAGTGGTGTGCCTATAATTACAAGTTACCCAGCAGCTCTTTCTATGCAAGCACATTTATCCTTAAGGCAGAAATGTTACAGAGAAAAGGTATAAACAGATTTAAACACATACTAAACGCACCAGGAGTCACCCATCAGCCTTATAGAGACCTAGTAGGCCAAAGTCTTACCAACACTTCCTCAAGGGTTGGGGGCCCCTTTGGACAACTGGTCCTGTCTGTTTGCTGGATCAGAGAGAAGGCTACAAGTCAGCCTAAGCTCATCCTTTTATACCGAAAACCCTTTCTTTGTTTTCTGGTCTCTTGACATCTCAGCTTGAACCAGTGTATGCAAACTACTCCGAGGGGTGATGCCTCTCTAGAATTGTTTGGTCTCATGACTCACCTTAATCACATCTATTATTTGAACTCCTGCAGGAGCTATGGTAACCATCCATAACTTTAATAGAATATGGTCCCCAAAGGTATTGCATGGGATTACAGTGTCTGTCACACTGACCGTTGATCATTTAACATCCCAGGGCTTTTTTCATAACAGTGGGGTTGTTAGTACTTGCCGGCGTTTCATCCCAGCTGCATTCTGCCTGCTTATATCCACCCTGTTCTTTCAATTGGCTATGTACTCACATAAATTGTGTAGTAGTGATGTGTGCTCTCCAACAGTTGTCAAGTTCTAAGCCAGATGTGGCTTCATGGTGGCGGAAACAATCCTTACATATGAAATTTATATATGTTTGTAAGATGCCTTGGGATCCAGTGGGATAAAAAGTGCTCTATAACTGAATATAATATTATTCTGGTGACTGTCTCTAGTCCAGTATGGCATTTCCATGAGGTTCTGATGTTTCATATGAGCATCCAAACTCTGGGGTGCTTAATGGAACCAAACAACTCTGAATCTTTTGACCTTATCCAGCACAAGTTTTTGCTTCTCATGCATTTTTAAAAAGAATACAGTTTTCATCATGAAATAGAAATGTGAACGATCTCTAAGATTTCCAGGGTGAAAGTTTATATAGTAATGCAGGAAATTACACAGTGCCTTGCAGAATACCATTGCATAGTGCTGTTTACAGAAAGCATTCTCAACATTTGGGTAAAGGGTGAAAACACAGAAAGGATGTCAGAGTTCAGAAACTATGTACTACACTTCAAAATTGGGCAGTGATTTGTTTACTGAAAATCCAGACCTGGAAATTACTCATGAGTTTATCTTAAATGATATGTTCTACTGATAATAATAGAAATATCACCCCAGGGACCTGAGCTGAACATTGAAGAAAGCTTTTTATTAACTTTTGAAATTCAGATTCGAAGCCAAGAGATACAAGAATAGGTCATTTATCTTTGTCGTGATGTTAATAGCATCACAACCAGGTGTGGTGGAGGTATGCAAGGCTGCCAAACGGAAATGAATTCTTATTCAGTAGCAGAAAATTCTAAAAGCACTTCTGGGAATGTAATCAGAGCTATTATTTAAAGGAAATAACATATCAATTATTCAGTCACTACTTTGTAATTTATATGCCTTTACACACACGTCCATTATTATATCACATTCACAAAAATATGCACTCCCAACACCAAACAAGAGACATGCGGTTAAACTGGTTTGCATCCTCAAGTCTGAGTTTCATGAGCTGTAGTGGAGGGGAGAACATGTGTGGAAGATGGAGAATCTAGGGCAAGCCACCTTTGCATCAAAATGCGAAACTGGGTGAGTTTTACTTTTTGTAGTTGTCTTGTTAGTTTTAAAATAGTTTATGTTAAACATTATTGACATTGGCATAGAGAGTACACCAATATAGTTTGTGATATCAAAATGGGAGGGGATGCAAGTGCTTTCGAGGTTAGGATTAAAATTCAAAAAGACTTGGACAAATTGGAGACATGGTCTGAAGTAAATAGGATGAAATTCAAAAAAGACAAATGCAAAGTATTCTACTTAGGAAGGAATAACCAGTTGTACACATACAAAATGGGAAATGACTGCCTAGAAAGGAGAACTTCAGAAAGGGATCTGAGGGTCATAAGGGATCACAAGCTAAATACGAGTCAACAGTGCAACACTATTGCAGAAAAAAGCAATCATTCTGGGATGTATTAACAGGAGTGTTATAAGAAAGACATGAGAAGTAATTCCTCCACTCTATTCCATGCTGATCAGGCCTCAACTGGAACATTGTGGCCAGTTCTGGGGTGCCACATTTCAGGAAAGATGTGGACAAATTGGAGAAAGTCCAGAGAAGAGCAACAAAAATGATTAATGGTCTAGAAAACATGACCAATGAGGGAAGATTGAAAAAAAAATGGGTTTGTTTAGTGTGGCAAAGAGAAGCCTGAGAGGGGACATGATAACAGTTTTCAAGTACATGAAAGGTTGTTACAAGGAGGTTGGAGAAAAATTACTCTTAACCTCTGAGGCTAGAACCAGAAGCAATGGGCTTAAATTGCAGCAAAGATGGTTTAGACTGGACATTAGGAAAACCTTCCTAACTGTGAGGATGGTTGAGCACTGAACTAAGTTGCCGAGGGAGGTTGTAGAATCTCTGTCATCGGAGATTTTTAAGATCAACTTAGACAAACACTCATCAGGGATGGTCTAGATAATACTTAGTTCTGCCATTAATACAGGGGACTGGACGAGATGATCTCTCTCCCTTCCAGTCCTATGATTCTATGGCAGCATGAAGTTTAAACATCATTGCCCTCTTCTACACTCCCTTGTCACATCTGTCCAGTATCTGTCCTTATAGAAAACTTCTATAGAATTTAAAAAGAATGAAACTAGTAGGTGACTATAGAAATGTAATAGGCTTCTCTAGGAATTATTCTAAAATACTATAGAATTGACTAGGGAATGGTTTCCTTTCTGCAGATTTTTAAACCATCCTGTAGAATTCCATTGCTGGGCTGTAAGTCTTTCTTAAGTTCTAGAGTTTGGTTTAAAAATTCAATAGGAATGGTTTTATTCTCCATTCAGTTCTATAGTTTTTCCAGAAAGGTATGCATATTTGCTCCCCTAAATGATGCAGAGCTGAAGTGACTATCTAGCCACAAGATCACTGGTGCAAGCAGAAATCACTTCTTGTTGGTGTTGTACTCATGGGAGGGAAACAAAGGGAGGACACGTGACCTCCCCACATGACTCTTCCCTGCCCCGCCCCAGGATCTACGTCCATCCCACATTCTCTGGGTGGGAGGGGCTCAGTTCTCCTCCCGCTTCGCCGGAGACTTCTGCTGTACAGATCCCAGGCAGGAGGACTCAGGAGACACAGCTGCATGGAAGGGCTTGGGCCATTCTGGGGGTGGTACAGCCATGCCAGACAGAGCTGTCAGTGCGGGGCCACCTGGCAGCCCCATGTTCTGCTTCTTTTGCCACTGCAGTTCTCGGGAAAGCCCTGAACTATCCTGGGAACCACAGCAGGGAAAGGAGCAGAATGGCATGGCTGCTGTAGTGCCCCCAGCCCCTGCCCCCAACCCTTCCACACAGCTGAGTCCTCCTGCCTGGGGTCTATACAGCAGCCATGCCAGAGGAGCTGCCTGTGTGGGACTGCCCGGTGTCCCCACGTTCTCCTTTCCCCACTGCGGTTCCTGGGAGAGCCTGCTGTTTCTTTCCGGTACGCCATACCAGCTATAAATATCTTACTGGTATGGCATACCGGACCATACCACTGGACTTGCACCACTGCACATGATATATCCAAAAATTTGCTTTCTTCAAATCTGATAGCCATATTCATGTACCTGAACATCTAAGCTACATGGAATTCAAGTAGTTTATGGTCACTGCTACTAATGTTTTCAAGTATTCTCCCATTCCCTATCTGTTCCTCCCTAGCGGTAAGAAGTAGATGCAGGAGGATCATTCTATCAGCCCATATCATCTAGAAAATAATGTTTTATCTGAGTGTGAGGTTTTTTTAACTATAGTAAAATAATACTAGAGTGATTTATTATAGGAGGTTTAGTTTGGAAGTGAATGACTTCATTATCTCAAGGGAATTATTGTATAAGATAGACATTTTCACAAGGTGGTACAGCATGTAACCAATTTAATACACTATTCTCCAGCAACAATTTTTTGTGCTTCCTGTAAACTCTGATCCAATGCAATAGTATTTTGTTTTGTCTTCAGGACTATATCAATCCAAGACAAATATCTCTTCATAAATACATTCTTTTGTCTAACTGAGGGCAAATTCTCCTATCATATGTGCACAGTGGATCTCTGTTCAAACACTCCACTCCACCCAACATACACACACACATCCCTTCTGTGTGACTGACAGTGGATAGTGCGCATGAAAGGATAATTTTGCCCTAACTTGCCTTAGTTTCCTAAGCACTCACCACCTTTAACTTTGTGTGTCCCCCCTCAAGTACTATTAATGTTTGTTGTTGTCACCATTGTCATCCTATTGCAATAGCGCCCAAAGGCCCAATCAGGATTAGGGCCCTAGGGTGTTAGTATTGTACTATGCTTCCCAAATCACATACTACAGTGTTTCTACAGTGTTCAGAATGTACTGCTGTATAGCAGCTGAATAGTAACCTAAAGAAATACTGAAACAAAACTGAGCAGCTCCATTTGGTTTCACTAACTGTAAGCAAGAAATCTTATAATGTAAATGGCAATAATTTCCCAGGACAGTACAAACACAGGCCCTGATCCTGTAAAGAAAACGATACAGGGGTCCACCTGTATTGTTCTTTCTGAGAATTACAGCCATATTTTCTTATACTGGTAGTACATTGATTTTTTTGTACTTCTCGCTTCTAATCTACACTTTCCCCTGTCCCGTTCCTCAGGGGCAAGTACAACAGAGTGCTCTTTTTTCAGAGAAAGTCTCTGGCTGAATAGCTTTCAATGTATAAGTGCAGAAATGTTCACACAATCCAACTACAGTCTCTCAGTGGGTGAATATCCATCAACTAACAGTACGTAAACTGTAACCTTAGTAAACAGCAATAGCGGCTATTCACAGCTGTTGTGAAATGATGCTGATAGAAACAAAACAAAAAAGGATGCTGTATAGAGTTCAAAGGCAAAGTATCCTCCTTTCCTCAATTGCAGCAGTAAGACATGCTGGCGTTAGTTGTTCAAGAACATAGTGATCTTCCGGAGTTGCTCTGTGCATTAACAAAAAGGCAAGCTACATGCCGCTTTTGCCTCTGGTCATTTTCACAGGCAAAAATTCACAAAGCAAAATCTGGTAGTTTTGATGTGGCTATAACTAGAATATAGTTTCAACAAATCTATGGTAGTAAAGAATGACTCATAGGTTTCACAGGGTAAGGTGAAATACGGCATAACCCATCATTGTTTTTCTCCCATCAAAGTAAAATGAATGTTTTAATTTTTTTAAATTTGAAAAATAACATTTAGATTTTTCATTGAAAAATGAAAAATGTTGGGAAAAAAATTAATAACAATATTACATATTTAGGGGGGTTAATTGGGGGTTTGTTTTGCTTTTCGTGAAACATATTTGCCATTTTCCAACCAGCTCTATTATATAGTATGGTGTCAGACATAAGCAGAAGATTTGAATTCAATGGGAGTTAGGCACCTAAATACTTTTGAGGCTCTGGGCCCTGATCCCTTGAATTTGGAAGGGAATCTGGCAAAGAACTACAGGAGTCACTGGGCACTTTCAAATGTTCTTGGAAGCAAGTGGTATAGAAGAGAAAATGGAGAGGTTTTAATTCTCCTCACTACCACATATGGTAGGGTCAGAGGCAATAGAAAGACTCAGTGTATTTCTGTGGGTGTATGAAGGGCACAGCAAACTACTAAACGAAGTCATTCAGAAATTTCAAGAACATTTTGATCCATATAAGAAGGACACATTGAAAAGGTACATTTTCTTTACAGGACACTAGCTGCTAAGTGAGACCATGGATCATGGTGGATTACTAGAGTTAACGTTAAAAGGTTAGGTAACATGAATTTGAACAGTTAATAGATGGACTAATAAGAGGCTGAACTATTTGTGATGTAACTGATAACTAGGGATCCTAGAAATCCTTTTGCCATGGAAAAATGTGCAATTTGCATTTGTATTGAGAATCTTTAGTTTTTACATTTTGTAAAAAAAATATAAACATATACAATAGAATTCTGTGCCAGGAGGAATACGGGAAATTGACATTTCAGCCCTGGGCAGCAGGGTTCCCACTGTCAGATTTAATTTTAATTGTGGAAAAACACAAATGTTTGTTTTTTTATCTGAAAAATGTGAGGGTTTTGTCATGGAAAACTAGGATCCCTGCTGATATCCAGGTCAGAACAAGGTATTGTGAAAAATGAACTTGATTTGGATAGATCAGACGATATTTTCCAGGACTCCTGAAAACTCTGCTTCCCAAATGAACATGAGGGGATACAGTTGAAACTAAGTAAACATGATCGGAAGCTATTGTTTTTCTAAGAGATTTAGATTTTCCAAAATCCTAAAAGGAAGGCTGTTTAGTGAAAGTAAGAAGCTCAGGAAAAAAAGAGGGATTCAGTTATCTGACTCAGAAAAAACAAGTGAAGGCAAAGTTATTGCTGAGACAAAGGGGCAATAAAGAGCAAATTAGCTAACAGGCCTATTGACTTCAGTAACTTCTCTTCTCACCCTCCCCCGATCTGTTATCATGTTTACTCAAATGCAACTGTACTGCCTTGACTCAGATAAAGATTTCCTGATTTAATGTTTTTAATAAACAATATATTTCCAAACACCTTTGTCTCTTTGTATTTTAAGGGAAAGAAAGGGAGAGTTTTTTCTTTCACATATCCTACAGGAAGCCCGTTGCATGAGCTGCATTTCATTACGTTCTTTTTTTCACCATTCATTTTTAGATTTTTATTTCTTTTGCAGGAGCACTTAAAAGTAAAACATCACTTCTCTGAATTCCCAGATTCCAGAGTTCTTGGGTCCTGTTGTCTTGCCTTTCATGTATCTTGCACAGTTGAGATGGTGCCAGGACATACATTTGATTTCAAACCATTGTTTCCCCTAGCCTAGACAATGATATCTTTTGTACTTTCTGGCATGCTGATTTTCTGATCACATGTTTTTCAGCATTTCCTTTTTCTTAAGTTCCGAATAGTTTATAGTTTTCCACAGTGATTTAATTCAACAACTAATGCATTAAACTGGTCATGTAGCATAACATATGGATTAATTAGAACAGCACGTGGTCTGCAATGATCCAACTGGCTAGCCCCGCCTAAGGACTGGAGAGGCCAAACTTGATAAAACCTACCTGTATTTTAATTAGGATTCCTTTGTCTACATAAGTGTGGCTTCAGTGAGATTTGGATGCTGATTACAGTGGTGTAGTGCTCTCTAAAACCTCTTCGACTTCTCAATCTATGCCAACAGTTTGTTAATGAAATTCAAGCTATCGCATTTTGGTTTCTCACTATACAATAGGATGTGCTGTTAAAACATTGCTGAGTCTGATTCATCACCTAATACAGTCCAATGGTGTGTCTCAAAACATCTCTTTTGCCTCAGATTTCTACTTCCCCATTGGCTCCTTTAATTCTAATGGCAATTCCAGATCTAGGAAGATTGAAGTGTTCTCCTATTAATCACATCAGCCACACCATCAGAGGCTCATTCACCTGCACATCGACCAATGTGATATATGCCATCATGTGCCAGCAATGCCCCTCTGCTATGTACATTGGTCAAACCGGCCAGTCTCTATGCAAAAGAATAAATGGACACAAACCTGACATCAGGAATCATCACATTCCAAAACCAGTAGGAGAACACTTCAATCTTCCTGGCCATTCCATTAAAGATTTGATGGTGTCAATTTTGAAACAGAAAAACTTCCAAAACAGATTCCAATGAGAAACTGAGGAACTGGAATTAATTTTCAAATTGGACACAATTAACCAGGGGCTAAATATGACTTCCGAATGGTTCGCTCATACAGTAATTGATTGCATTTCCTGAGTTAATTTCACTGACAACAGAAATCCATTTCAAAAGGTGTTTTTTTTCTCCTAGTGATAATGGACCATCTACATTTAACAGCCCTCTTAGAATTGGTATGCTAATGTACAATTTTTTTTCTTTTTCTTTCTTTCTGTGTATATAAATGCATCTTACTTCTGTTCCATTCTATGCATCTGATGAAGTGAGCTATAGCCCACAAAAGCTTATGCTGAAATAAACTAGTTCATCTCTACAGTGCTACAAGTATTCCTCACTTTCTTTAAAAATATAACTGGGTGCAAAAAAGAACTAGCTAAGTTCATGGTTGATAGGTCCATCAATGGCTATTAGCCAAGATGGTCAGGGATGCAACCCCATGCCCTGGATATCTTAAGCCTCTGACTGCCAGAAGCTGGGACTTGACGACAGAGGGCCGATCATTTGATAATTGTCCTGTTCTGTTCATTCCTCTGAGGCATCTGGCATTGACCACTCTCAGAAGAGAGGATACTGGGCTAGATGGACCACTGGTCTGATCGAGTATGGCTATTTGTATATTCTTAAACTCAGCACATACAACAGACCACTACTTTAACAACAAGTAGCCATCAAGTTTTTAATAAATGGTGATTGTCAAAATTCAGATTGGAAAAGGGGTGGACTAATGTTAATGTGTTACACCAGAAAGCTAATTATCTACCAAGTTATTTGACACCCATTTACATTAACTAATAGGATCAGGGCATTTGTGTGATCTTTATAGTTCCATTTTATCCAAGAAATGCATATTTTGCTTCCATTGATGACCCAGAAAGACAATCAGTCAATAGTCCTTGTTCAGGACCATTTTTTTTTTTTTGAAACCCAGCCTTCTGTTTCAAGTGATGTTTACGAGAAGTTTTTATTGTGTTGCTGCAACTTCTGGACTCTATCACAAACTCTTTTTAAAAATAGGTTTAAATCTAAAAGCTGTTGAGGGAAATTGGAATATTGTTCTCTGCTCAGATGCTTTAGCACTGCAGTATTCTCTGCCAGCTCCCTGTTATGTATTAAAGAACTTGTACTAAAACAAACTAACTATAGAAATGCTGCTGCCACAAAGGAAGTGTGGTTTCCTAAACTGTCTGTCTAATATATGTTGGGGCAGGAGGGGAGGGGGCAGAAGGGTTTAGGGCTTATTGCGAATCAACCCAGGTGTTAAAGCGATCAACCTTGTCTTGCTTGTCTGCATCCTAAAGAGATAAGTGCTTATCACTGCCAACCCCAAACATTCAAAATCATGAGTCGGGCCGCAGACAGTCATGAGATTAGCTTTAAAATCATGAGGGTTAAAAAAAATATATTTTGTGTTCCTTTTTATTTGCCTTTTTGTTTTTGAGCTTCTAGTGTTTATGTTTCAAAACTTTTCTCTGCAACTAGAACCTTCCAGAAAGAAAGAAAACAAGATCTGAGTCTCTAAGAAAAGCATAAATTTGATGAATTTTGTGATAAAATTGAATTGGCACATTGTGTAAGTGCTTTTGTAGAGAGAAACTTGATTTAAGTCACAAACACAAATAGGAGGAAAAAAGACTTTTTTTCTATTTAGTTAATGATAGCTCAAATTTCTACAGTGTCATGATAATGGTGAAGAATTACAGGAGTTACTTTCTTCTACCACTGAACAAGGAACTTTATTAGAATAAGGAAGAATAGTATTATCTGTAAAGGTATTCTGGTTCAATGTAGAGCTTCTCTACAGAGACTTCCCCAGCTCCTCTGGCTTTCTGCTTCCTATTTAAGGTAACAGTGCACATATCATTGCATTCAGTCACTTTCATTCAAACAATCCTGGAGCATGTAACAAAATGTTCTCTTTCTCTCTTTCAATCTATTTTCCATGTGTGTGCATGTCTGAAGCAGCATCCATCACCATAATATCTACATGCCAACTGACTGACAGATTGAATCCATTCACCTCCTACTGAACGCTAGTAGCCCAACAGTTTTAGGACAGGATGTTAAGTAATTCTTCTTCTTCTTCTTATCCTCTTCGCTCCTGGTGGAGCATAAGGCACCAACCATTCTTCTCCATTCTCTGAAGATTTGGTTGACGTTTCTGTAGCATTCGTTTTTTACATGGTGGGTTGCTAGCCCAACGCAAAACCCTCCTCCTTTCACATCTTGGGCTTGGGATCAAGCAATGGCGGAGTTTGTTAAGTAATTAGATTAGTATAATTATAAATTGAATATTCCTGAGAACTGGGCATGTGCCAGCTGGGATAGGCTTTGGCAGTGTATGAAACGTATAGAAAAAACATATAATAAGATCAGTCTGAGAGTTTGTAGCATAATATACCGCTGCCCAAGCTCTCCAAGTCTGCTGTACTGCAGGAGGAATATGCTTACCCACAGAGAGAGGAGCATACACTTGCAATGCTCTGGACTGATCCATTCTGGTGCTGACTGCAAGTTCTCAAGAAAGCTACAGTCACAAGAATGAGTTAGCCTTGTCTGCTGGCAAATGCAGTTAATGCAGATTGCAGGGCTATAGGACACTGGGTAGTGGAAGGATTTTATTTTGTAGGATTCTTTCACCTTGCCCTTCACCTATACTGTGCCCATAATAATTTCACTGGGTGCTAGCAAGATGGTTAGATTGGCACAGCAGGTTCTGTTGCAGAAGATTTCCAGTTCTAACCACGTAAGCCTTCCTTGCTGCTGCTGTTCTGTCACTATACCTTCACTGATTGAGGAGTGGTTGTCTGAGTATCATCAGGAGCAACAGCCCCTTAGTGCTCACTATTAATTTCTCAGACACTGATTCCCAAAAGATTACTATGGAATCTGCAATAAAAACAGATATTGTGCTTCCCTGATTTCACTTTTTATTACAAATGATATTCTTTACTAAGGCAATCCATATACATATCAATTATGTTATTGTTCACTAGAAAAGCTCTATGATACCTTTTTCACAGTGTTATTGTAGCTATGTTAGTCCGAGGATATTAGAGAGACAAGGTGGGTGAGGTAATATCATTTATTGGACCAACTTCTGTTGGTGCAAGACCTGAAGAAGAGCTCCCCGTCACTCAAAAGCGTCTCTCTCTCACTAAGAGAAAAAATAAAAGATATTACCTCACCCACCTTCTCTCTCTCTCTCTCTCTCTCTCTCTCTCTCTCTCTCTCTCTCTCTCTCTCTCTCTCTCTCTCGTGCCTTGAAATTACAGTTCAACAGCTACTTTGGGGGGTGGGCTGGATTAAGTTATCAAACAAATTTTAGCCAGAAAAATCATTTGCAAATTGCACGATTCATCTCAGATCCAAGAAGAGTTCTGGGTCTCAAAAATGGTCCAAGTAGCTGCATATATACAATCTATAATATACTGTCTAATTCATCACCACAGGTTGGAGGCTAAAGGAGTAAAAAAATGATCGGTTCAAGACATTTTTCTTTCTTGGTATTTTAAATATGAATTAAATAATCATATGCCCTGGATTAAGGTGTTATGTTAAAAAGTCACATGTGTTCTGAGCCAGGGACCACTTCTGGTCATATGATTCCTTTATTTTATAAAGCTCTTTGGATAAGGATGCAGTTGACTGAAGATGACTCACAAAGCCTTGAAAATCAATAATCTATATATATAAAAGTCAAGTGGTGTATGTATGTGTGTATGTATGTATGTATGTATGTATGTACGTATGACTGCGAACTCCTCCCGCACCGTTTGAGCCAGAGACTTGAAATTTGGTACAGTGAGGGGTCTTGGGGTCTAGATGCTGGTAAGTGTCGAAAAATTTTCGGATCTCACCTCTGACGCCCCCCAGGGGTGAAAGTCTTTCAGGGCCAATCACATCGGCTGGGCGGTTAGGTGGTGATGATGTCATAATACCCCCCTCCAACAGACACCTCACTCGCTCAGCTCACCCCTCCCTCCTCCAACGGAACCCCGGAGATCCCTCAGTTCTCTGCCCCTCCCCCCTCCCAACGGAACCCCGGAGATCCCTCAGTTCTCTGCCCCTCCCCCCTCCCAACAGAACCCCAGAGATCCCTCAGTTCTCTGCCCCTCCCCCCTCCCAACGGAACCCCGGAGATCCCTCAGTTCTCTACCCTTCCCCCCTCCCAACGGAACCCCGGAGATCCCTCAGTTCTCTGCCCCTCCCACCTCAACCCCGGACTCCATCAGCTCTGTGCCCCCCCCCCCACCTGCGAAGGTCCCCGGAATCCCTCGGCTCTGGGCCCCCTCCCCGCCTGCGACGGATCTGAGTTGGGTTTGGTGGGACGGTAAGTGAGGTGGGGGTGTCGGGTTCGGTCGGGGGGAGTGAGGTGGGGGTGTTGGGGTTGGTCAGGGGGTGTTGCGGTTGGTGGGAGGGTGAGGTGGGGGTGTTGGGTTTGCTTGGGGGGGTGAGGTAGGGGTGTCGGGTTTGGTCGGGGGGTAAGTGAGCCGGGGGGGTGTCGGGGTTGGTCTGGGGGGGTGGGAAGGTGTCCGGGGGTGAGGGGTGTGGTGTGGGTGTTGGGTTTGGTCTGGGGGGGGGGGGGAAGGTGTTGGGGTGGGTGCCCAGACCAAACTCGACACCCCCCCCCGGCTCACTTACCCCCCGACCAAACCCGACACCGCCACCTCACCCCCCCACCAACCGCAACACCCCCTGACCAACCCCAACACCCACCCCTCACCCCTCACCCACCCCAACACCTTCCCACCCCCCCAGACCAAACCCGACACCCCCTGGCTCACTTACCCCCCGACCGAACCTGACACCCCCACCTCACCCCCCCCACACCAATCGCAACACCCCCAGACCAAACCTGACACCCCCCGGCTCACTTACCCCCCGACCGAACCCGACACTCCCACCTCACCCCCCCAAGCAAACCCGACACCCCCACCTCACCCCCCCACCAACCACAACACCCCCTGACCAACCCCAACACCCCCCCCTCACCCCTCACCCAAACCCGACACCCCCCCGGCTCACTTACCCCCGACCGAACCCGACACCCCTACCTCATCCCCCCAAGCAAACCTGACACCCCCACCTCAACCCCCCACCAACCACAACACCCCCTGACCAACCGCAACACTCACCCCTCACCCACCCCAACACCTTCCCACCCCCCCAGACCAAACCAAACCAAACCCCCACCTGACCCCCCGACCAAACCCGACACCACCACCCCCCGGCTCACGGTGCACTGTGTAGCACACAGATTATTAAATACACTGTTCGGTCGGGGGGTGAGGTGGGGGTGTCAGGTTTGCTCAGGGAGTGAGGTGGGGGTTTGGTCGGGGGGTGAGGTGGGGGTGTTGGGTTTGTTTTGGGGGGTCAGGTGGGGTTGTCGGGTTTGGTCGGGGGGTAAGTGAGCCGGGGGGTCTTGGGGTTGGTCGGGGGGGTGGGAAGATGTCAGGGTGGGTGAAGGGTGGGTGTTGGGGTTGGTCAGGGGGTGTCAACTGTCTGCCCCCTCCCCACCTCCGACTGACCCGAGCAACGCCGGGCACTTATGCTAGTATACATATAATAATAGATTATTTATAAAATAGCTGGCTGCATATCATTAGTACTAGATAAGAACTTGCATTGTCAAATACTGATGACACAACCTGTTACGATACAGTGAGCCTGGTATCATGTAGCTATTAGAGCATTCTTAGAATGTTTATTACTGTGTTTCCAGTTTAGTTATATGGCCATCTGTGTTCCAAGACATTATGCTGTCAGCTTATAAGGCACGCACTCTAACTCCCTGGAAATAAAATGACATTAACAAAACAAAACTTTGGATATTGGGTAATGTCTGCCTGGAAAAAAAATGAAACTTACTCAGAATGAAGACAGTGAGACATCCCTGTAGGATAACTATTTTACTGCTTACAGTATCTGATGCTAATTGAGTGCCACTACTAGCCAAAAGGAGCACGTGAAGAATTTTTAAATGATGCAGTTGCATTTTGTTTTTTAAGTAGTTGACATTATATTTATAATACTTAGATGCTTGAAACTGAAAAGAAGGGTTAAATCCTGATGCTAGCATTTGGCCTTATTTTCCTTCTTCTATTTTACAACTCCCCACACTCACACTGATTTGTTGTAGCGTTACTCAGGTGCACGGGGAGGAGACAAAGTTTCATTTTTATTTTTCATTAGTCATTGGCACTGGTTCATTTTCAGTGACTTTCTTGGTATGGATATATTATTAGTATGGAAGACCAACACATTACAAACTGTGCTTACCAAAGGATGCCTCTACGTGGCTGGTGATCATGAGGTTCCCCAAAAGGTTTGGTAGTGTAATAAGATTGCAAATGACAGACACAGACTGAACATCCAGCCAGACCATCTTATGTTCCTAGCTAGATATCTAGTGCTCAGTCTGGAAGGAGGCACATCTCTTTAGGATTTGCCTTGATGATGAAGATGATGTGGGGGAGAGAGTTATTGAAGTTTTTTCCAAAGAGAAACGTGTGTGGTGGAGCAGCAATATAAAGAATTGTGTAGACTTTGCAAACTAAATTCAAAATGGAGGTCAAATTTTGAGGCTACCTTCCCTTAACACAAGGATAAACCTCTAGAGTCTTCTTGTTGGCTTGAAAGACTCATGCTGTGTCACTATCGCTTTATGATTGACTGTAATTGCCATTTTAAATGATCTGACTGGGAACGTGTGTATGACAGAGCACAAGGAATAAAGACAATGCTGCCGGCAATAGAAAGGGCAGGTGAACATCGCAGGTGCAGAGGGAACTTTTAGAAGTCAAAAGGTGGTATTAAGAATCACAATCCCACTGCATAAAGTCCACTGCTGGCTGCATAAAATCCAAAGCTGCCAAATTTTGTGCAGCTCTATGAGAGGTATTTTATGCAAATTATTCTTGTTGTTGTTGTTGTTGATATTTTATTTTATTTATAACTTGTAATGCAGTTAGTTCTTGGAGACCCCCAAGTCAGGGATCAGGCCCCATTGTGTTAGGTGCTGTACACACACAAAGCGCTTACAATTTACATTTTGCATTAATCTGCCAATTTACATAAAATGTATGTATAATCATAAACTTCACTTATTGAAGAATTGTATTGATTTAGTGCTCGTGAAAGGCATGTGACTGACTGGCCTGATGAATGAAGGCTTCTGTTTAGTTATGGGGCAGCAGTAGGACAAGTTTCCCAAGCCCACTTGTCTGCTGGCATTCTTCATCCATTTTAGGGTAGCCCGGGATGATCTAAAGAAACAAAGGTCCCATGGCCTGTAGAGCTCTTGGCTTCTCTGCCAGTTAGAACAAAGCCTGGTGGTGAGTTCGTGATGTGGGACATGGAAATGACACTCAACAAATTCATCTCAGAGGGGCCACCAAACACCTATGGGATGCAAACAACTTTGAATTCCTGCTTTGCTGGGCTGGATTCAAACTAGCGACCTGCAAGTGAAAGCCTCTGGTTCATTATCAAGTCAAGGCCTCACTTAAGAGAGAGTTTTATAGGTAGCAATATAACATGTAAAAAGAATGGCATGAGTACAAAGTCAAGCATTCAGCAGTTAGGAAATGTCAGAATTAAGGTTATCTAATAACTTTTTATGTATATGTATTTTGATTACAATATTGAATTACAAGATCACATGCTACTTTTTCCACATGAGTTATCAGTGTGATTTGAATCCAGGCCCTTCAGAGGTCACAGCACAAACCTCTTCCACTTGAGCCAAATGACTATTGGCAGCAGAGGTAGTCTATTGTCTCTGTGGACCAGCCACTAGAGGCAGACATGACACACACTTTGTCCCAAGTATTTGTGAGAGAGCAGTGCCCAAGATTCCTGGGCTCTATTCCTAGTCCTAGATGCAGACTGTGGTCTAGTGGCAGATCCAAGCACATAGATTTGGCACATTCATTTTGAAAGGTACTGTGGATGAGACTTGAGTCTGTTGGAGTGGAGGTTCCAGTCCCAGCTCTTACAGAAGTGATCTTCGGAAGATCCTCTCCTTTACCTTAAACAGAGTGAATGATAAATGCAGACTCCTAGGGGAAGGCTATGAGACCATGGTCAGCACTAATGAGTGTGAGCTTCACAGAAATATTAACAGCAGGCAGTAGAAGAGGTAAGACCAGAGCGCCAGACTCCCAGGTTAGGACATCTCTTCACTAGGGCAAATGGTATTTCACAAAGGTTGGTTGGGCTCTTTCTCTTTCTCTCATGGGTCACTGTCACATTATACCAGAGATGCAGGTAGTTGTGATGTGGTGGCAAAAATGAATCTAAACCACAACACTGCAGATATCCTTCTGACAATTTTCTGCCTATATAGAGTAAAAATCCACAGCCCAATTTACCAGAGTCAACAAGGAAAACTTTAAACGGCCATTCCATCTATTCTTGTGACTCTGGCAAGGAATGTAAACTCGGTGGGGTGGGGTGGGCTTGTACTCTGACCTGCTGAGGAACAACATGGTGCGGCAGGAACTGGGGCTGCATGGTACCATTTTGCCTTTTGAATTAGCATTGGCACAACGCTGGCTTTATGGCACAAATTCCCGGTCCAATATCCAAACACACGTTTTAAAAGAAAACTGTAAACCCTGCGATTCTCCTCAGAATTAAGAAGAGAAAAGTGAAACCTTTAAGGCAAAAGCTACCAGATGATATCTGTTACCACCATTATTCTCCCTGCCCTACCACTTTTCACTGCAGCCTCTGTCAGCTCCTCTTGTGGGTTTTGTCTTAATATAGCAGAATAAGGGGAATGATGTCATCTTTGTCTTTAAGGTGACAGACATTTCTGTGGTGTCATGTAAATAATAAATAATAAAACAATGATAATTAATCAGTAATAATAATTATGAAACACTGTCTTGAAAAGATGGAAGGGCTGTATGCTCTTATAGGTATCTTTGTTCCTATTAGGTGTAAAGCAGAGGCCATTGTGGTCATTAAAGGTCATTTTTTTGTAAACTCAGACTCTAGTAATGATATTCTGCCTACTTACAGTTGCAAGCACGTAAGTATGTGCCTAACTTTAGGTAGTCCCAGGGATATTAATGGCTTAAATGCTTTGCAGGATCATGGCCTTGGTTTATAAAATACTTCATCATCTACCTTGTGAGCAACGTTTCTCTCTGATATTGTGTTTGTTATCAGAGGCCTCAACCTGCTCCATTTTGCCAGACAGTTAATATTGTGCTTGCCCTTTAAATTATACTCAGTCAATATATAAATGGTTCACATTAAATATTAAATATATTAAATGGCTCACAGATATGTCTATTTGTTATTCTTTAGAGCAGCAAGTTTCTCCATGGTAAGGATAGTCCATACTTTACTGAACCAGATGTTCATAAAAGGAGCATGGGGTTTAAGGCATTGGTCAAGAATAGACAATCTCACAGCTAACAAAAGAAAATGGAGGAGGGAATCAGTTTTCTGTGTGAGAACATTCTCTATCAGCACCCAAGAGGGCTATGAATATAGTCAGTTGTGTCAGATTCCTGCTGTGGCTTCCAAACAATGCTGTGTTGTGTGAAGGCAGTGCTAATGCAGTTGTGTCTCTATGGTATATTGACTGCTAGGCTGAGCAAATCCTGGAATGATTAGGAATTCACTTGGGTGCCCTTGTCTTCCACTGCTAGTTGGTGAAACAGGCTATTGTGGATGGAAAAAAAGAAACAAAAAGCATTTTGATCAGCACAGCACTCGTGAGATATTTATTGTGATTTAAAACAAAAACAAAACTCAGCAAAGAAACAGATCAGTATCTGAATAGCGATCAGCACATGCATAAATGCTGAATGGCGAATAGTTGCAGGCATCCTTTTTTCAGGGCCTTGAAAAAAATATTTAGAATTTGCTTTCCAGAGCTTCAGAGTTTGGTTTAAGGTAAACTTAAAAGCTTCGTATTTTTGTGTTTAGAGATGTTAGAGTTTGCCTTAAGCATAAGTAAGACAAGCAATTGCTTGGGACTCAGAATTCTGGGGAAATATAATAACTATTATCTCATCCAGTGTTAAGACGGGGGTGGGGGAGGAGAGGGAGATCTCCAATGGTTGAAGTAGGGAAGGTGATTTCTGTTCCAGGCACCATGGTCTGGGGGGCCCCACGGGCAAGAGGCAAAGAGCAGGGTGGCCAGCTGTGCGAGGCCAGAGAAGTGTGCCTGGGGCAATGGGCAGGGGGAGGCAGTGGAGGTTGGGGGCAGTAGGGAGTGAGGAGCCTGGGGAGGCAACAGAGACCAGAGGAATGGCGACATGGATGGGGAGGCAGCACGGGCCAGGGGCAATGTGGGGGGTGGGGGAGAACAGGAGACAGTGACTTGGAGGTGATGGGGGGGTGGGGACTGGGGAAGCAAAAGGGGCCAGGAGTGATGAGCGGGGAGCCCAGAGAGGCGCCAAGGGCCAAGGGCACCAAAATACGAGTTCACCCAGGGTGCCATTTTCCCTAATCTTTTTAGGTCTCAGTTTTTTTATTCATACAACGGACATTTTAACATTAAGAATTTTTGAACACTCACTCTTCACCTTAACTAAATTGTCTATGAAGTTTCACACTGTGGAACTGTTCCAGGCAATGAATAGCCTAGTCCATCCATACATACTGATGTTGCAGATTGTCTAGTGTCCAAATACAGACTAGATCATGGTACTGTAAACCCTAATGCTGCTGTTACTTTAAATCCTCCATGACAAAGTTTGGAACTTCAAATCAGAAGCACATAGATAATCGAACCAAGAAATAAAATGATTTTCTGTTAATCTTATCCAATAAAAGCCCTATTGCAAATTGATGACTCATCTCATTAAAGTTTTTTACTTGTACATTTGAAAAGTGCTATACATCTAATTATCACAGGCTAGAAATGATCTTGATACATGCAATCCAGCCTATTTCAATTAAATTTAGTAAATTAGATATCATAGAATATAAGGGTTGGAAGGGACCTCTGGAGGTCATCTAGTCCAACCCCCTGCTCAAAGCAAGACCAATCCACAACTAAATCATCCCAGCCAGGGATTTGTCAAGCCTGACCTCAAAAACCTCTAAGGAAGGTGATTCTACCACCTCCCTAGGTAACTCATTCCAGTGCTTCACAACCCTCCCAGTGGAAAAGTTTTTCCTAATATCCAACCTAAACCTCCCCCACTGCAACTTGAGACCATTACTCCTTGTTCTGTCATTGCTACCGCTGAGAACAGTTTAGATCGATCCTCTATTTAAAAAGTCAATGAAGGCTTGATCTCATCCCCTTGAATCAAGGACAACATTTCCATTTATGTTGATGAGATAAGGACTGAACCTTCATGCTCCACTAGAACCAGTTGAAAAATCAAAAGATGGAAGTTTTTAAAGACTTGTCCCCATTCCCCATGGACCAACATTTCAATTTTTCTGCAGAATTTCTTATAAAAACAGGTTTTGTTTTTAATTTTTTGTTATTTTGAAATATTGCACTATGTAAGATAGCTGATCAGACAAAACTGGCAAAAGAAAACCTCCCCCTCCACCCAAAAATGCACTCAGACATTTCCTTCCCAATTCATTTCAATTCAATGAAACTTTATTTGCGTGACCAGCTATCCAAGTGTTGCCAAAATGACAGTAGGAAGGATAACAATATACAAGGGATATGATCCTCATGCTTCCTGGCCAACCCTTAACTGTGAGGAGTTCAGAAGAAACTTTCCCTATCAACAGATTATTCTATCATGGTGTTTCTCACACTATCCTCTAAATCATCCAACATTGGTTTCAATGGAACTAAGATTTCACCCACTCTCAGAGACAGAGCCCTGGCTAAATGGCCCACTGGTCTAAGTCAGGATGGTAATTCCTGTGCTCCTAGCAATATGAATCAAAACAGGCTGATTGCAGATTACAGCATCACTAAGAACAACCTTTATTATGTTTATTCAGCGTGTTGGTCAATTGGTTAATTGCTTAGTCATGTTTTTAAAACGTGCACAATTGTTAAATAGTTTTTGATTATTAAAGTTGCAAGTTCAGTTTTATTACAGTTTTATAGCCCATTAACTGCTCACTTCTGTATGAATAATGGTTTAATCAAATACATATAATATGTGCACTATGAACCATAGGGGATCTGCTGGGTTCCTTTGTTTTTCACTGACTGATGTTTCAGGGGATAGATAGGTGGCAGTAATCTTGGCAGCTGCATGGCCCCGCATCATCTGACAGGTTAACAGTGCCATTTCACAGCCAAGTCAGAGATCGCTTGGACGTGACCCCTTTCCAGTTCTTTCCTGGATGATTCCTATCAGCCAACGAAGAACCCACCACCCCACATTAAGACTTCAGGAGGGACTCCTTGATTCTGCTCAAGGAGTCTTCTCTGACCTCATTCCCATAAGCAGAGGTTGGGTTCAGTCTGACAACTTCAGGGCCCATGTAGGCACTTCACCAGCCACTACCAAGAAGTGTGTGCCTTCTCCAAAGACAAAGCAGGCTCTCTGCCTGCTGGAGCTGATAGGATCTCAAAATTCAGAAATGAATCTGGGCTAGATTTAAGTGACTTTCCCACTGGCACCAATCTACCTTTAATTTTAGGCAGAAAATAGGTGAGTATAAACAATGAAGTGTTGACCGTTGACCCCTAAAAGGAGGATTATGCTTAAAAAAATGCTTTTACATAGTGGTATATGGAAAAACAGACCCAAGCCCCTGCCCCTATGGCTATACTACAACTGGGAGCAAGCGGCCCAGCCGAGACAGACAGACTCGCTCCAGCACTCCAAAAATAGCAGCTCAGGCTGGAATTCGGGCTTTCCAGCCCACCAACTCTTTTTCATATGCCAGCTCAAGCCCCACTAGTGTGAGTCCATTAGCCCAGCTGGGAGGCTCACTGCAGCGTCAACACAGCCCCAGGCTGTCCCCCTGGATGCCCCTCAGTACCGTCTGAGGAGCTGCACGTCTGCCCCTCCATGCATTTATAGAGGAGTCAGACTCAGAATCATTCCAGCCTGCATTTCCCTCCTGGCTAGAGCAGTGGGGGCCCTTAAACTCATAAGAGAGATTATGGATAACCATCAGGATGTGGAAATGCCAAATTACTTCAAAAGACTCCTTTAATTAACTGCACCAGCCAAAGCAAAACTGCATATGTGAGCAAGTTAAGCGTGCTTGGCACTCATGCAATGGGCTGGGGTACATGGGTAAAGGGCAAGCCTAATTATGTCTTTATTATTAACAAACAACATCTGATTATAGCACTGTCTGCATTTAATTACTAGTGCAGATTCCAGTGTTTGCAAGTGTCATGGTTTTTGCTAAATATGTGGAGACTTGCCATTTACTTCAAAGACTTTTGGATCAGGCTCAAAGTGCTTACATTTTGCTAACGACAATGTTGTGCTCTCAACTGGCATCAAATGAAAATGTAAATGTATGAATCCCAACTTCTGAACCTTAACAGAAAATAAAATTGGCTAATTCTATATCACACAGTAGTGTTTTGGCTCCCTGAAATCTTTCAAAAAGCTTTCCGTGTGGCCATGTGAACACTTGCTTCCCAATTGCTCAGGCAGATTTGCATGAATATTTATGGGTATTTTCACTTTTGCAAACAAACTTCACCTGTATAAATATTTACCCCCAAATGGGCACCTTGTAAATATCATTGTAGTGATTTCGTGGTTTTCAGTCCAATGAGTCTTCACAGTTATTTTTATGATGTATTTGTCCCATTTCAAAGAAAAATGACTTTTTTCAAAGAAGGAGATGTAGCTATTCACAAATGAAGATGAAATTCACCCAAAGCAGATTTTCAGTTAGATCTTGGCTTTTGACTTGAAATTTCTCATAACTGGAAGGCAAAGCCTACTGATATACTGCAAAATATTTAGGATTCTGCCTTCAACTGAAAATGAAAGTTCCAAGCAAAGATGCAAACCAATAGTGTCCCATCATAACAGAGATAGACACTTCTTTTTGTACACTCAGTGTGTATGAACATTAGTAAAATAGCACTTATTGTATTATGCCTAGGACTCCAGCTATGGACCAAGCCCTCATTGTTCTAGGCACTGTACACACACAGAACAACATAGGGACCTTGCTCTAAAGAGCTTACCATTTAAGTATAAGACAAGAGAAAACAGATGGATGCAGACAGACTGATAGGAGTACAAGGAAACAATTTTGCTCAGCATGGTTGCAATGGTCTCAGTACACCAGTGACCTGTTGACAGGATTTAAGGAGGAATTTGTAGATAGATAATGTGTTAGTTTGTGGAGGTGAACAGGGAGCTCCTCCCACACATAAGGGGCAACATGGGAAAAATCATGAAGATGCTTGTTTGAAAATGTTACAAGTGGGCAGCAGAAGCTGGCATCATAGGCTCATCGGAGGCAAGAGCAGATATCTCAGCAGAGAATGAGAAATGCTAATCAGAGTGAAGATAAGCCACTGTGGACCTCTGATGCTTCATTAGTGCACAGTCTAGCCATAAAAAACTGAACTGCATGAAAAAGGGCACAGCCTGTTTAGGAGGGTTTCAGTCAAACCCAAAAAGTGATGGAGAATAAGACCATGTAATAAAGGTGTCTGGAAAATATTTCAAATATTTCTGTTAAGATTTTTGTAAATGATCCAAAAATCAAATCAGTCTAGATTTACAGAAGTATTGTGATTACTCCTGGAGGCCCGTTGACTCCTTTCCATCTATTGTATTCTTAATCTTCAAGGAGGGTATAGATCTTAAGGAATGTGTCTTACTTTCATGTGCCTAAACCTTCTCAGTGTGAATACAAACATTTTGGTCAAAATGACTGTTCACAGAGCTAAGGGTACTTTGTAGCCTAGTGCAAAAGCACCAGGGAGCTCATAAGTAACACTGGAGACTATAGGTAGGTTAATAGAACTAGAGATTATAAAATTACACAGCTTATGCTTCAATACTTTAGTTAGTCTTTAAGGTGCCACAGGACTCTTTGTTAACTCTGGAACTGGGATAAGCCGGGTGGCAAGCTTTACGTTTAGTTTTAATGGCATTCACATATCAAATCTTCAGACTGGGGATTTTGTGAAAAGAGAAATAGAGAAAGTTAACTGTTTCATTTATGAAGGGCTGCAGCTTTTTCCACCAAAGAGCCAATGCAAAGAAACAAAACCTTTTAAAAAAAGTTGTGTGCCCCAGATCTTTCTTGCAGTGTTTGATACATTTTCTCTGGGCTCAAGCCCTTACATTTCCTCTAATGGCAACTCATATAACGTCAGTTTTCATTTTATGTTTATTGTTGTGCATTGTACTATTTCACAAGTTCATAAAGATAGGCAGGTTTGTTACAAAATGCAATGGACTCATAGACTTTAAAGTCAGAAGGAACCAGTATGATCATCTAGTCTGACCTCCTGCACAATGCAGGCCACAGAACCTCACCCATCCATTCCTGCAATAAACCTCTAACCTCTGCTGAGCTATTGAGGTCCCCAAATCATGGTTTAAAGACTTCAAGGTGTAAAGAATCTCTGAGCAAGTGACACGTATCCTACATTGCAGAGGGAGGCAAAAAACCTCCAGGGCCTCTGCCAATCTGTCCTGGAGGGAAATTCCTTCCCGACCCCAAATATGGCAATCAGCTGGATCCTGAGCATGTAGGCAAGACTCACCAGCCAGACACCCAGGAAAGAATTCTCTGTAGTAATTCAGATCCCATCCCATCTAACGACCCATTACAGGTGAATGGGCATATTTACCACTAATATTCAAAGAACAATTAATTGCCAAAATTGGGCTATCACATCATATCATCTCCTCCATAAATTTATCAAGCTTATCTGGATTCAAGACTGTCTTTTTCCCCCACTGTTCTCCTTGAAAGGCTGTTCTCGAACTTTACTCCTCTGATGGTTAGAAACCTTTGTCTAATTTCTAGTCTAAACTTCCTGCTGGCCAGTTTATATCCATTTGTTCTTGTGTCCACATTGGTACAGAGCTTAAAAAATTCCACACCCTTCATGGTATTTTTCCCTCTGATACATTTAGAGATAGCAATCATATCTCCTGTCAGCCTTCTTTTGGTTAGGCTAAACAAGTCAATAGACACAGTTTGTCTTCATTTATAAATCTGACAAAATACAGGAAGAGGTTTTTGTCTTTGTTGAACAGTCCGAACAATGGTCAATATTTTATATGACACACAAAAAACTACATAAAAAGAACATTCTTAAGGTTGCAAGTCTCTGTGGGAGTTTGTGCCCCAGTTTTGGATCAATCCCTGAAAAAGCTCTGTCTCCTGAATAGTTGAACATAAGAACTTAACATGCTGGATCAGACCAAAGGTTCATCTAGCCCAGTTTCCAACAGTGGCCAATGCCAGGTGCTTCAGCGGGAATGAACAGAACAGGTAATCATCAAATGATCCATCTCCAGTTGCCCATTCCCAGCTTCTGGCAAATAGAGGCTGGATAACAGCCATTGGTGGACCTGTCCTCCATGAATTTATCCTGATCCTTTTTTGAACCGTATTATAGTTCCTCTGGCAAAGCCGAGGTTTATTCTTGTGCTGGAAGGTTTCCTTGTGTCATTGACAACCACAGTCTTCATCCTAGGGCTTTAAGTGATCTTTTACATATGCTAGGCTCAGCTATACATCTTTGACACCTCCTGTCTGGACTTCAGCAATGCAATATTCCTGGGCATGAATCCATCAGCTCATCAGTACTGAGTACCTTGATAATGACTGAGACCATGAACTTGACCCAATATTCCAAGGGAAGCTAGCATAGAGAATGGAGGTGTTTATAGTAACCTGTGCGGGGGAGGAGAAGCTCCCTGTGAGTGTTGCATGAAGGGATAAGTGAGGGAGTGAGGGGAGCTATTGAGACTCGGATTGGGGGGAGGGGAGGGAAGCTGCCCCCAAGCTAGGAAGGGGCATGCCAGTAATTCCTACTGCTCTTCTTACAGCAGTTCTTTGGTGGCTGGTACCCAGGGCTCCCTGTGCCCCTTTTGCAGCTGGCATCCTGTGCATTGACACCACCTGACCTCTGCCAAGGTGCCTGTACCTTATCCCCCACCCACCCTAGCTACTGCCTCTACCCCTGGATCACTATCTCTGCTGGGGTCTGTGGTGGGTTGAAGGTAGGACTAGCCTGGCCCAGAGGGTTCTACCCACTCCCTGGTAGCCATCCCAATGTCATGTGACAACGATGCTGCTCCAGCCCCTCCTCTGAGTCTCACCTCATCTCCACCATATATTTGGGGTGGGAGGACAGAATCTGATCTATCCCCACACACAATACTTCCATTATGGGGGTGCTAACCAGGGCCGGCGACAGGGGGGTACTACGGGTAGAGCTGTACCGGGCCCCAGACCTTAGGGGGGCCCCGGTACACAGCTGTACCCCTAGCCATCCCCCCTTGTCGCCGGGCCTGGAGAGCAGGGAAGGGGCGGGGAGGCGGCATGGCTCTCCTCCGGACGAGCGCGCCTGTCCCCGGCAGGAGCAGTGAGCCCGGCTGGCGGCAGCGGGCAGTCAGGGGGAGAAAGTGTGCGGGGGGGGGAGCAGCAAGGGCGGCTCGCGCCGCTCCTGGGCTCGCGCTGCCGCCAGCCACTGTCAGCTGGGGGGGGGGGGAGCGCCATCTGGGTTGGGGGGGGGCGGCTGGGCTTCCCCCCCCAGCCGCTGTCAGCAGGGGGGGGAGTGCCGGCTGGGCTGGGGGGGGCGGCTGGGCTGGGGGGCCCCCAGCTGCTGTCAACTGGGGGGGGGAAGTGCCAGCTGGGCTGGGGGGGGGCCCCAAACGATCAGAGTAGGGGGCCCCCAAATTTCTGTCGACGGCCCTGGTGCTAATCCCCCTTTCCCTAGCTCAGGTGCCCAGCCTCCTTGGCATGCCATGTTACTATAGAAATGCGCTACAGCTTTCTGTACTAAATAGAGTTCCCTTAAAGCTGGTGGTCATTGTACTCCAGGGTGAGCCAGAATCTCCTAGTCAACTGAAAATGACAGAAAGTATTATTCATGGAAGCTGCTATGTGAGAGTTCATCAGCAAGGAATCCGGGAGTGTTCCCGAACTGTGGGCTGATCACAGTGTGCTGAAGACATACACCCAATTGTGGGCGTGTGCCTTCAACAAAAGGAGACTGCATCCTGGCTGTGAACTCTTCAAAATGCAGTCCTTTGCCCGCTAGCATCATCTCTGTCTTGCTTGGGCTCAGCTTCAATGGCTGTTCTTTCATTCATGAGCTGGTCTCATCCATGCACTGGCCCATCTTGGTGGTAGTGGTGTAATTGTAAGTGATGAAGGATAGAGAGAACTCTGTATCATCTGCATATTGCTGGCACTTGCATCCCTGTCATCTTAGTGTAGTATGTAGCTTGGAACTGAACTTGAGAGGGGGTGGTCCTTGACGGATGCTGCAAGGGAGAACTCTAGTGATGGAGGTTCAATTTTCCATCATTACACTTTAGATGCCTCTATCCAGGAAGGACATTTAGACCTTTTAAATATTACCGAACTCTTATATAGTGGTTTTCATATAGTACTTTTACATATGAGGAAACTGAGGCACAAGGAGCTCAAATGACTTGCCTTAAGGTCACACAGCAAACCAGGTCTTCTGAGTCCCAGTCCAGTGCTCTAGGCCACTTCCTCCCACGTTCCTCTGGACCTCCCTCCCCCCCCACTCGCCCAGGCAGGACAGCAATATTTCATGGTTGACAGTATAAATGCTGGACACAAGTCCAGGAGGATGAAAAAGGATGTGTGCCCACCCACCATCCACTGATACCAGCAGATCTTCCCTCAGTGCCACTAAAGCTGTTTCCATCCCATGTCCTGAATCCAGATCATGCCAGGCCTAGGGTGTTAATTTAAATTAGATGAACTTGTAGATAGCTTTTAGCTAGCTTCTCACCCAAGAATGAAAAATTAATTTTCATTAACCTCCCCCATAACGTTCTGATGGGAGAAATCTCTGCAAAGAGAATCAAGTGGCAATGTCCTCCCATGACCCCTCCTTGGACAAGGCCCTCCATTATTAAGGGTTTGTTTCTGAGTACTTCATGCTACACACCACTGACTGTATGAAAGGTGACATCACCAGACCTGATGAGATCATCTCTGCATGCTTTATGGGTTTGGCTGGAATTCCTCTTGGTTTAATAACTGCCGTCTTCTCCTTTCCATTCTCTAATTGTCAGGATGCTGGGCTTCATTCACAAGTCTTTGCCAATAGAATAAGACAGGGATGAGCAAACTATGGCCCGGGGGGCTGTATCGGGCCCTTCAGACATTTTAATCCGGCCCTCGAGCTGTTGCTGTGGAGTGGGGTCGGGGGCTTGCTCCATGCGGCTCCCAGAAGCTGCGTCACATCCCCCCTCTCCGACTCCTACACGTAGGAACAGCCAGGTGGCTCTGCACGCTGCCCCCACCCCAAGCACTGCCCCTGCAGCTCCCATTGGCCAGCAAACGGGGTCAATGGGAGCTGCAGGGGTGGTGCCTGTGCATGGGACAGTGCACAGAGCTGCTTGGCCGTGCCTCCACGTAGGAGCCAGAGGTGGAACATGACGCTGCTTTTGAGAGCTGTTTGAGGTAAGCACCACCCAGAGCTTGTACCCGAACCCCCAGCCCCAGCCCTGATTCCCCTCCCACTCTCCAAACCCCTCAGTCACACCCTCCTGCACCCAGAGCCCATACCCCCAGCCGGAGTCCTTACTTCCCTCCCCCCCCCCCCCACAGGCCAACCCCTACCCCAACCCGGAGCCTCTCCCTCATCCCTCATCCTGAACTCATCATTTCTGGCCCTACCTCAGAGCCATAATCCCAGCCAGAGCCCTCACTCCCTCCCACACCCCAACCCCCAATTTTATGAGCATTCATAGGCCACCATACAATTTCCATACCCAGATGTGGCCCTCAGGCCCAAAAGTTTGCCCACCAAGAGAATGTCCATCTTGCCTAAATCAACATGTCAAAGTCAAAAGATAAATGGCAGATTGGTTGTTTCATTTGAAATGTTTCTTTTTTTATTATATGCATAATTTAGTTGTTTTAAAACAAGATAGTGGATTTTATTTAAACCTATTAGGATTTTATTTTCAAATCAGAAGACTAGTTTTCTATATGTCTGCAGTTATTTTCCAGCACAACATTCTGTTTTTATTCCACTTAATGGACATCACGTCTCCATCTATGTGACAGATATGACTGTGCTGGGAAACTATTTTCAAAAGTTGTTTCAGAGAGGTTTCACTAGCATAGTTTTCAATGGGGATGAGGTGCAGTTTGAGTAAAAATGGCCTGATTTCATTTCAGAATTCCTTAACATGCATTTTTTGTAATGTAGATAAGTCACTCGTAATCATGTCTAATGTCACTGTCCTCCGTTTACTACTCCATGAAAGTCCATCTTAAAATCAATAGATGGAATCAGTGATGAATGAAGCAGGAATCTCTCTAAATATAACATATTGTGTTCTATGATGTATATAAGGCATCAGAGTTAGCTTGTTCTACAGTATAAAGAGCTATATTTTATAGATCCTCATGGTTGACTAAAGTAGGTAACAGCTTGTAACATCCCCTCTTGTTTTCCTGACCAGATCTTTGGAAAAACTGAAAATGACACTTCCTCCCCTATCCGCCCGCCCCACCTCAAAAAAAAGATAAGAAAAAAAAGATTCCATCTCAGGTTTTGCATATGACCAAAGGCATTCTGAGATAGGCCATTACTTCAATCTAATTCCAGGCATCAGCAAATTGAATATATTAAATAAAGCTGCTAATCCATCAACACTGAGTCTTAATGTGTTAATGAAAGGCCTCCAGTAACCTTAGACACACCTCAAAGATGCTAGACTTGTAACTCCAAAGTGCATTTTATATATACCATTTTAATATATATTGGCCCTCAGTTTCCATTCAAGTTTCTCTTGGAATTAGCAGTGTTTTAGATGCCCAGGGACAGACAATGAATAGATGATCGAAATCAGAATTTGGGGACATTCAGAGACTGGCATAAATTTGATACATGCTATTTCCTGTCTTGAGGAATTATAGCCTTACTCTTGGTAAGCAAGCAGATTCAGTCAACTGGTTCTTTTACAGCTCAAAGTTTTAAGGTTCCATGCTAATTTATATTACAGAAATATGTGGCTTTTAAGAGCCAGATTCTGTCCCACTTACTACTTTAGAAGCAGCTCCAATGAAAGTAATGTGACTAGTCCTGCTATAACGGTAATACTGAATGTGAGTAAGGGGTGTGTGTGTGGAATCTGACTTGGGGAAATAAAGAATCCTGCCACTGCAATAATATGACGAATGTTCTCTTTGAGCCTCTTTGAACCTTTCCCCCATTATTTTTAAGCTGCATTTTCTGACTGAGATCTTCTTAGCTTTGTGATATGAAATAAATCTGTGGATGAATTCACACAGCCAAGAAGGGCCAAAGTGAGGACTGTGAGAGAAGGGAAACACAGCTGTTGTGTCAGCTGATTTTTCTTCAAGTTATGGAAATGATTATAGAGACCATTGACTGTAAAGTCTTTTGTTTTGGAGGACAAGATGTACAATTCATTAAAATAGTTCACAATGTTTAATAGATAATAAAAGATCACACGCCATTAACCTACATTAGACAGCATGTTATCTTGAGCTGAGATTTTTGGTAGCTTTAACAGCTAGGATGTCTTTATAATGTAAAGATCAAGGAAACCTACGGCTTTGTATGAAATTACTTGAAGGTCATCTGCCAAGTACACATTGATGGAAAATAATTGGTACCATTGCAACTGGGCTTTCCTGATCACGTGCAATAGTGTCAAGCCAAAAGGAGGAGCCTGCATTGTCCCAATAACTCTACCCTATCCATATGAGTCATGACCTTAGCCGCTTAGGTAATAGAGTGACTTTACCAGTTCCGAGCACAACTAATGCTGGCTCATTTCTTCTGTTCTCTTATTTCCAACTATCTTCTGTACAGCGAACTCAGCAAGCAGCCAGCATGCTCACTGTGTTTATCCATTCAAGCATCTGAGATCATGCCGGAGCATGTCTTGACATTGCAAAACAGCCTTCCACAATAAGCAGCTTCTGTTGCATTAAAGTAATCCTTGCAAAAGAACTAGAGTAACCTTTCTTCCATTACTTCATGGTAGTGGGCTTTTGTTTCTTCCCCTGCAATACTTGGTGAGTATGTGGTAATAGACGAAGAGGTTATTATTGCTTAACGTTGTTACAACATTAAAAGCTTAAGACATTTGATATGCGCTACAACATTGTATATAAGCAAAGGGAGTGCCAGTTGCAGGTATATGTCTGAAGAGTTCCTTTTGTATAACCAGTTTGAGAATCAATGGAGCACTTTACTACGTTGCATCTGTTCCAGGTGAAGTACCACATTGATCAGTTTTGGATCATCAGAGTTAGCTATTAGAGACAAGGTGGGTGAGGTAATATCTGTTACTGGATCAACCTCTGCTGGTGAAAAAGACAAGCTCTTAACTTCTCTAGGAGAGCTCTGTGTAATCTTGTCTCTCTCACCAACAGAAGTGGGTCCAATAAAATATATTATCTCACCCACCTCGTTTCTCTGATATCCTAGGACCAACACAACTACAACAACACTGCAAACTGTAAATAGCTATGACTTTCTGGGTGAGCTTTCCACACCCAAGATCACCTCATGGAGGAGACATTTAAAAGCTGAATCTTGTAGGGCTGGTCTTCACTACCCGCCAGATCGGTGAATAGCAATTGATCTGTTAGTGATCGATTTCTCATGTCTGGTGAAGACGTGATAAATCGATCACCTGCAGCGCCCCCGTCAACTCTGGAACTCCAGCTTGCCGGGAGGCACAAGTTGGAGTTGACGGGGCAGCGCACTGCAGCCTGCTGCCACCGTGAGGATGGTAGGTAAGTCGGATGGAGATACGCAAACTTCAGTTACATGATTTACGTAGCTGAAGTAGCGTATCTGCAGTCGATCTCCCGCCATAGTGAAGACCAGACCGTAGATTGAATGACAGACGTGTTCCATGAGGTCAATGACTGAAGCTCATAGTTTACTGCTTTAAAGGAAAACACCAGAGATTTTTTCTCACAAAGTTTCAGAATCATACATCTTTGTATAACAATGGGACAATCATTAAACAAGAAAAAAGCACACTCTTTCTTTGTAAGTAAAGCACACTCTTTCTTTGAAAACAGCCTGTGAAATCATAGAAAGGCTGATTAACTGGCTTGGAAAGAAAATCTTGACCATTGATTTCCATGGGAAAGGCCCCCATACCGGATCTTCAGCAGAGTTAAATCTGACTCACTTCATGCTGATTTGCAGTAGCTGAGGATCTGCCCCTCTGTCTTTTCTACCAGGCTTAGAGGCAGAGCGGAGCAAAGAGGAGTGATCACCCTGCCAGTCAACTCTTCTGTCTTCGGCTATGTCTACACTCTGAGCTAGAGGTGTGATTCCCCTGCTCACATACTTGCACTACCTGTCATTGAGCAAGCATGAGTATAGATAGCAGCAGTGTAGCTGTGGTAGCAGAGCTATGCAGAGTACATAGCTACAACTTCAAAGGCTCCTAGAAACTAACTACAGATTTTCTCAAATTGGAGGGAACACTGAGTAATATTGATTAGCACAGGCCTGCACAACTCAGAAAGCGGCGCAGGCCATATTACTGGAAAAAAAACAGATGCGGGCTGAAAAGCCTCACCTCGCCCCCATCCACTCCCTCCCACTCTCCCCCAAAACTTCCTTATCCCCTGACTGCCTCCCAGGACTCCACCCCCTATCTAAGCCTTCCTGCTCCTTGTCCCCTGACTGCCCCCTCCTGAGATCCCCCTCACCCTAACTTTCCCCCCCCATGATCCTACCCCCTACCCAACTCCCCTGATCCCTGTCCCCTAACTGCCCCGACCCCTATCCATCCCTCACCCCCGACAGACCCCTGGGACTCCCATGCCCCATTCAATGTACCACTGCCACGCAGCAGCGCTACCCCAGGGGAGAGGGAAGCATGACGCAGCCCCCCCATCCCCAAGTGCTGCCTGCAGCGGCGTTACTCTGGGGGAGGGGGAGCATATTTGGCTCAGTACAGTGCCAAACATGCTGCCCCACAGGAGTGTGCCGCCACCCCACCCTAACCCCCCGGCCAACTCCTCAGCTCCCTAGCCTCTTCCCCCCCCCCCCCCCCCCCCGCCCCGCAACCCGCTCTCCTTTCCCCCGCATGCTGGCTTGCTGCTCCTGCCCGCACGGCTCTGCTTCCCCCCCCCCACCCTCCCACCCCCCACTCAGCTCCTCAGCCCTCAAACCCCGCGACCAGTTCACCTTTCCCCCACATGCTGGCTCGCTGCTCCTGCCCACCTGGCTCCACTTCCCCGCACCCCACCGTTTGGTTTGCCCCACCCCTACTCACCACCCGTGGGCTGCACAGTGGGCCTGTGCAGGCAGCATGTGGTCCCCGGGTCACATGTTGTGCAGTCCTGGATTAGCACATTCCAAATAAATACCAATGGCACATCAGTGTTTGCAGGTAAGGGGAGAATTAAATCAAAACAGCACTGTCAGTGGGACTTGTGAGTTCACTTTATCTGCTGTATATTCAGGTGCAAAAATTAATCTACCATGTTTTGTGCAGTATTCCCCATTCTAAGTAAAGGGATTACTGCATATGTAGCAAAGCTAATGCTGTGGTGTAGTAAATGTCAAGATTGTTATAATGCCCACTGTGTGTACCAGGTAAAGTAGAGCTGTCCAAGTGCCAATGATATCACACTCCACTGTTCCAGGAGTGTCCTACTAAATATTTTCTGCAATTCAGTTCTTAAATGAATGCAATATTATAGCTGGAGAAAATATGCACAGTGAGAAATGATTGGCAGAATTTTTTTCCAGTGCTATAAGCTCACACTGAATAGGTGTCATGAAATGTATTGTTGGAAGGCATTTCATTACCCTTGTGCTGAGCCTGGTATAACAGCCTCTGTGGAATAAAGAAAGTGAACCTATTTCCCTTAGACCTGGGCACAATTCTTGAGGAACAGAAAAAAGAACTTTTCTTTGAGAAAATGATTTTTGAACTCTAAAGTCATTAAAAGAACCAACAGGAAATGTTTTCAGAGCCCTCTGTAACAACCATTATAAGAGCCCACTTTTGTGAGACATGAATGCCCTCAGTTCCTGAGGAAGTCTGGCATGAACTTCTTTTTCAGATGGAGGGGGAAATCCTAGCTTGGTAAGCACCATACAGTAATGTCCACTCTTGATCTCTTGTGCTATATCAAGAGATGACCTAGAAATTGATTGATTGATAGAAAGCCACATTTGTTTGCCTCTCAAATTAATATTTTCCATTAGTCAGTATCACAATGATGCACACCTGAATCTGGCTATCCAGATCTATTATATGGCTCCTCTCAGCACAAAGTGTGATCAGCATTAGTTGTATTCACATTTTTTTTTAAATGTATTTGGCATCCTATTACACAAAGTCACAACGAGGATTTTCCCAGGGAGCTGATAACCTTGCAGGCAATTTGAATATGACCCTATCAGTGATTCACCATAACAAGACTTCTCATGTTAGAACATAAGAACCTCACCCTTGAGAGCTAGAAACACAAATCAGTTTTCATCATTGTGGAAGGCAATAAAGCAAGACACTAACTTGTAAGATTTGGTAGAGATTGTGGGGTGGGGCAGAACAGTCATTCAGAAATGTAGGGCTTATTTTACCACTTCACAAGGGGTGCTGCCCAAAACACAAGTTTACACCTATAATCTCTACTTTGCTCTATAGGTCCTAAAAATGTCCTTTTCTCTTTATTAGATCAGTGGGATTTAGAACATTGTGGGTTTTTTGTAGAGTTCCAACCTAGCAATAGACTTCATAGAGCCTTTCACATGCACTTCTTTCATATGGCCATTTGAAAAGTGAAGGATGTTGATAAACTGGAGAAGGTTCAGAGAAGAGCCAGGAGAATGATTAAAGGATTAGAAAACCTGCCTTAGAGTAACAGACTCAAAGAGCTTAATCTATTTAGCTTAATACAAAACGGTTAAGGTGTGACTTAATACAAAACGGTTAAGGTGTAACGGTTAAGGTGTGACGGTTAAGGTGTGATCTTATGTATTTAACTAGAGAACAAATATTTAATAATGGGCTCTGCAATCCAGTGGCTGGGAGTTGCAGCTAGATAAATTCAGACTGGAAATAAGTCACTAATTTCTGACAGTGAGGGTAATTAGCCATTGGAACAATTTACCAACAGTCATGGTGGCACCACTGATAATTTTTAAAATCAAGATTGGATGTTTTTCCGAAAGATCTGCTCTGGGGATTATTTGGGGGAAGTTCTATGGCCTGCGTTGCACAAGAGGTCAGACTACATGATCACAATGGTCCCTTCAGCGCTTTGGAATCTATGAAAAGGGAATGTCCAAGTTTGTCATCTACTTTATGGCTTCTGGTTGACAGGGAATGAATCAAGGCTGTCCCTCTGGGGAAGAATCTTAGAGACCTGCAATTTGCTAGATGTTCCATGGCTTGGAAATCTTCACATCCATATTGCAGGGTGTCCTTTATTTTCAATTTGTGTAGTAGGCAATTGAAATGTCTGTGTGAGGTTCCAGGGAACTAGAGAGTTGCATTCCAAAACTGCAAGATAGCAGGAGGATGGAGAGGGAAAGCCAGGCCCATCTCATCAGGTAACTGATTTAAAGCTTTCACTATGTTATATATAACAGACATGAGGAACATAGAGAAGCACACAGCCTAACATTGATTTCTACCTGCCTCAGTCAAGTACTAGTAGAAGCCATTTCTTTCTAGTCCTGCTTCTTGGTTATTAAGCAGCAGAGATAAATCTAGCAGCCTCCCCAGGCTCTACACTATTTTGACAATCTCTGGACAGATTCTTTATAGAAAGATGTGGTCCAAGTTGGCTCCAGAAAGGGTTTTCCACTTCTGCCCAGTATCACTTTTCTTCCCTGGCTTCAGCTTTCACCTGCTTTGCTTTATCCGGCCATTTATCTATTGCATCTTCCATTTGAGTTGGTCACAGAAGCCAAGGAGATTTGTAGCTGAATTGCTCCACCATATTGCCTTTTATGTGCCACTCTTGCCCTTCTGCTTCTACCCACCATCGTCTATACCCTCTTCTACTCTGCTGCTAGACCAGTGTCTTTCTAATTTTACCCTTAGTTTTCAATACAAGAGATCCCCACTTTCAGTCCCTGCCTGCTATTTCCTCTCCTGAGCCCCCAGTTTGAGTGTGTGGTTGTTTAGTAAAAGGTTTGCTCATAAAAAAAATACTCATCAGCACTTTTATTGTTTAACCAGAAGAAAGGGCATCATATGGGATTTGAAATGCTTTAATTAGTGTCCAAGAGAGGTACAATAAGATAATTGATAATGACGTACCCATAAAAGCATTCCCATGCCCAACCCTCCACATCCAATGCAAATAAAAGCATTTTGCATAATCAGGACACATGACTAAAATCAATTATTATGCTGCTTATTGCCTACAGTAACTGTAATTGGCAATGGATCTCAAGTGATCAATTACTCCCTCTTCCCCCTTCTGCTGCTGCAGTAACAAAGTATTGGCATAGGACACCCGTTAGTTATGTTAGAGTTAGGAAATCTAGCAGCAATGCTGGACTTTCACACCTGGTCTTTGTGGTAAGTAATACCTATTTCTGATTCCTCATTCCATGCCCTGAAGTAAACCCTTGCCTTTGTTTTACATCAGTTGTACAAAATGCACCAAGGTGCAGTAACTCTGAGGACATAATCAAATTTAATTATTTGTGGTTTAGAAGGCATCTCCTTTTTGCCCTCAGCCTTGCCTTCAGGCTTCCAAAGACACATCCTCCCACCATCTGACTCACACCGAGGTAGTAATTGGAGATGTTTATCTCTCTTGGTGTAATCCTGCTAACAATTTACTTTGCTAATGGAGCATAGGAGAGGCAAGATCCACACAAATTAGCTGGAACCCAGTTACAGAGGTACCATTAATTTCTGTGGTATGTGTGCTGTTTCCTTTCTCATACAAGAGATAGTCCTTGAAAATGCACTTTGCCAGGCCAGCTAAAGTATATTTCCAGACATTGGTCTCTCATCCACCAGGATCTGCACCCCAATGGAGTAGTGGCCCTTCTGGTTCCACACTTCCTGTGATGGGCAAAGAGTGGGGCACCTGAGCTCCATCAATATTTGCCACTAATGGGGACTCCTCCCCATTTGCCTGCAAACCTCTTATTACCCCAAGAGTAATTTTAATAGTGTCTCTTCATAATCTCATTTATCTCTGTACATACCTTTAGCTCAGTAGCTCCACAGGTGGACTTGCCATCATGGAACTTGGGTATTAGCAAGTAGCACTTTATATTTGTAGCCCACTCCCACAAAGCAGCAGCTGTGTTCTTGTCCACAGAGACTGCTGCCCTTATTTGCGGGAGGGGGTACTAGGCTGTGAAGGAGCAGGGAAGATCTGTATGTGCTGGGGCACTAGGGAGTGGGAGTTTTATAGGGGGGGGTGCTAGGCAATTGTGGTGGGGCTGTGGGAAGGGGTCGTGTTGTGCGTGGTGCTGTGCATTTGTGGGTGGGTCTGGGGGGATGCGCTGGGAATAGTGGGTCCGGGGGGCCTCTGACCCTAGGGAGTCGGGGGTGTCGGATGGGAGTGGATGTGTGGTGTGGCATGGGCCTGCCCCTGAGGGGAAGGAGGACACTGACAGTACAGGGCTGGGCAGGCCACTGTGTGTCTGGCAACTGCCGGTTTGTAAATAGTGCCCTTGCATTGAGCGTAGCAGGGCCACTCCTGCCATGCCATGCCCCATTGCCTCTGGCTGGCCCCTCGCTCCGGGGACTGACCTCCCACACCATGCTCCCTTGCCTCCATCGGGGCCAACAAGTATGTTTGGCGCCGGGCCCAGCCCTACATCCCACATTGGCAGTGTGTTCTATAATTCGATTTCACCAACCTAGTAACAAATATGAACTCCTGGATCACTATAACAGTTATGCCAGGGAGTCCCCTTAGATTCTCCAGGCTATCTTGCCACCCAGACAAACAGGATTTATGTGCCCATTTATCACTTACACCATAAAATCACATCACATGCTGGTTGCTTCCAGGCCCAAGAGATTCCAGATGAATTGGTACCCTAGAATCTTACACCAAAGACAATTCCCGTAGCCAACCCTGTAATAAACTATCTAAAGCTTTAATAACTAGAAAAAGGAAGTAAGTTATTTACAGGTTAAAGCAAGCAAACATACACACAAATGAGTTACCAGCTAAATCCCAAGAGTGACAGAGTTGTAGCGATCTGTCAATTCAAAGTGCCTTTCAGGGCAGACCCAAGAGGCAGCCCTGCAAATCTCTGGCTTCAGTTTAGAGTCTCTGTTCCTTCGGAGTTCAAAAAGATGGAAAATTTTTCTGTGGCTTTGTTTTATTTCCTTCATTCAGCTTCCAAGACGAGTTTCCTTGCACGTAGCATTTCCCAATCCTTTGTATTGCAAAGATCCTCAACTGACCAACTGATTTTGATAATCCTTCTGGCTGATGGGAGGAGGGAATGATTCCCTTGCCTGAGTTCACAGCAAACATTTTCAACATTGTAAAGGAAAGCTTACGTATTATAGCATGGGATACAGACATTACAAGTGAGATTAATGCATGCAGCACCTTACAACAGTAAATGCATTCTTATAAAACTAATAACTATTTTGAGCAAAACTAATGCCATGTCTACACTACAAAAGTAAGTCAACCTAACTTACATCAGCATACAGCTGCCGTAGTATTACATCGCTTGTGTACATACATACTTTGCTCTTTGTGTCTGCAGTATGCATCCTCACTAGGCACGTTTGCATTGATAGTACAGTTAGGGTGGTGCATTATGGGCCAGTAACAGTTGACACTGACACTGTGCTAACCTAACTACATCGACCTTGACTCTACGACACGTCTCATGAAAGTGGAATTAAGTCAGTGTAGCAGGGTGGTTAGGGTAACGTCAGCTGCCTTGTGTCGAACTTCCTCTGCAGTGAGAGGCGTGCTCACTTGCTGGTTCCGTGGACTCTGTCACTTAAAGCCTTTAAATCAAGTTTTGAGGATTCCAGTAACTCAGTGTAGAGTCTGACTAGGCCTGTTACAGGAGTGGATGGATCTGTGGCCTGCAATATGCAGGTCAGATTAGATGATCATGATGGGCCCTTCTGGTCTTAGAGGCTATGAGTCCAAGATATTGGGTTGTACTGTTTTCAACTCTCCATTTTGTGCGTCACTCACTTCCCCTCAAACACTGAGCACCTAGAGCCAGATTTTAAAGGCATTTGGGCACTTAAAGCTGCAGACAGCCTTTTGAAAATCCCACGAGGCACCTATCTGCATCTTTAATCTCCACCTGCACATACTCAATGAGATGGTAGCTATGCAATGAATCGCACAGCCATGGGATCCGCTGCAGTTACCATGCACCTTGACAACCTCACTTGCCATCTGCCTGCTAATCCATCCCTGAGACTGCGTCCAAACCCTGGAGTAATTTCAAAAGGGCTGCCAAGCCACCCGCTACAAAAACGTTTACTTCTTTCCTCTCCAAACATGGAATGGTCCCTTATTTTCTGTATACTGCAGCATAATGTCCGTGCACAGGGACTCGGTGGTGAGGCTGAACCCGACCCTGACAAAGCCCCAGGGCCGGGCTTGCCTCAGAAATATCCCAAGGCCCTGCCCCTCAGTGCCAGGTGCACCAGGTGTGAGCAGGCAGGATCAGCCCAGCAGGATCCAAGTGTGGAGGGCCTTCCTATGGGGGATCCAGGTAGGGGTGAGAGGTTTCTGTGCAGGGCAGTCTGGATGCAGGTGGCTCAGTGGAGGATCTGTATGCACAAGGGTTTGTTACGGGGCTCCTGGTGCAAGGGCAATGGGACTGTGAAGGAGAGTCAGGTGAAGGTGGGTGTGGCTGAGCTGGGGGAGGGATGTCTGGGTGTGGGAGGATGGGGCTGAGCAGGTGTGGTCTGGTGCATGCCGGGCTCCCTCTCTCCCCATTCCGCTATCCCCTTCTCTTCCCTGTCCCATTCCCCTTCCCTACTGCCTCTTCCCTCTGCCCCACTACCCCTTGCCCCATTCCCTCCCTCTGCCCCTCCTCACTACCCCCACTTCATCCCCTCCCCCTTCCTTTCCACATATTTCCTTTCCCCTCACTCCCCTCCCTCTGCTCTAGCCCATTCCCTTCCTTCCCCACTTCCTCTTTCCCCTGCCACATCCTCCTGCCCCCATTTTCCCACCCCATCGGGGCACTTACCATTGTACATAAATCATGCAGGGTGCCCAGCATATATAGAAGGGGAACACGACTGACCCGAGGACACAAGAGGCAGCCTCCAGCTGCACAGTCAGTGAGCGGCGCAGACCCTCCCTCACCCAGACAGCTCTGTGTTCACAGAAAGCGAGGGGGGCAGGGCAGTGGCATGTGACTCCCCATGCCTCTAATGCCTCACCTATATTTGGAGGGCAATGCCCCTTCAAACTATGTCCATGGGCATTCCCAGCACTGAGGTGATTTACGTCTCTTCCCCCTGTTCCAGGTGCCGGAAACAAGGCACCCATGCTGCTGAGGAAGGGCGCATCACCCTTTGCTTCTCCAGCATTTTCAGTGGCGCAGAATTCCCCCAGGACTCGGAGTGATTCTCAGACATCTCCTCTTATGCATTGTTGAGGCTGATCTGGAGGTAAAGGCGGATTTCTTCTGACATGCTCCCAAGGAAACATTACTGCCCTACTGCTCAAGTGTTACAAACATAGTAATTGATTGTGATTTTAAGGCCAGAATGGACCACTGGGCTTCTCTCGTCTGTCTTCAGGCCATAGAACCTCTCCTAGTAATTTCTGCATCAAGCTCGTAACTTCTATTTGAGCTAGTATATCTTTTAAAAAGACATCCAGTCTTGCTGCTTCTTTTCTCTACTGAGTCTGAAGTAATGAGAATAATTACATTCTCATTGGCCCAGTAATCAGTAAATCCATTGATTCCATTGACTTCAGTCCAGATCTGAGTTTATTTCAATACTGAATTTTGGATCTCTATGAAGAGGCAGCTTCTAGGTATTTTTTAAACTGACAAATATTATGTGCATTGCAGTTTGAACAATGCAAGTATTGTAAGAATTAACTCAGGATTCATTTGGTTTTACCAGTTTGCCTTATAATATTTTTCTAGCACTGACTGCCTATTTGTTCACCCGGTTTTCTACATATAAGTGAGTAACTTTATTACCAGTTTATGTGAAACAACAAAAAAACGCAGGATTCACAGACCCCCTTAATCTGAAGAGGAGAACAATTATAAAAACAAGTAGAAGGCTCATGATTTTTGTAAGCCACACATTTTTAGTGTAACTTCATACTGTATATTTTTACAAATGAGCCATTCAAAGTACACTTTGGTTATTTGAGCACTTTAAAGAAAATATTGTTTAAAGTTTGCTAGTTACATGCCATTTGTTTCCCTCTACATATCCTTTCCACAGATGTGGGAGAAATATGCAGAAAATGAACAGTTGCAAGCTTTGTGGCTTTAAAGAATTATTTGGGACGGTAGTGTTCTGCCTGATCACATTTCCCTATGTAGGCTGCACTGGTTATATAGCTAGAGTCAGCTTTTGTTTTCATTAGGTCATTTCTCAGCCTTTCTATTGGTTTCCAAAGCACTTTTCATGCCACAAATGGAACAAGCACTGCATTCTGCAGGTTGATCATGTTGTGTCTGGAATTTTCCATTCACAGACCTGCCATGTCATCACACCACTTTAGTCTCACATGGGAAGTGGCCTGTGACATTGCCCCACATTTTGCAAAATGAGTCTGTGGCAAGTAAAATAAGAGGAAAATTGATAATGTGTTTAGACTACACAGCTGCCAAGCTCTTCAAATAACTGTCATTTTAAACTCACAAGTGAACTAACGGACTACAATGGTCTCCAAGACTTTGCTAGACCTTAGGGCTTGGAGTAACAAATGTTAGTTCATTTATAAGAGGGAAGCAGTCGGAATGACTGAAGCTGAGGTCTTTTGAAATTCAGAGATTTCCCATATGCAGCCCCCTCCTTGGTGGGGAGATTAAATTCCCCTTGCAGCCACAAGCAGATGGCATGCTTCCAGTCAGCAAGCGCTTTGTCTGATTTATTAGATGGAAAGTTTGCTGCAGTTCTCTGAAATAAAACTAGAGCAAAGGTGGCTACCTCCTTCTGGGTACTATAGATCAAGCGGCTGGAATGTACCACTTTGTTCAGGCCATTATAAGAGTGATTAGATGTGGTTGTTTTTGGTTCCCAGAACAAAAATATTAATGTTTCCACCGTGCCCCTTACCATAAAATCCATTGAACGGAATTGTTGAATGCCAAGAGAAAACTTAGCTAGATACAACTAACTAAGGACAGGCCATCCCCAAAGATAGCACAACAGCACTCTACTATAAGAAAAGTCAGTATTGCCTGTCTTCTCAGGACATGATGCTCTGGATTAGATGTCATAATGCACATGGCCTAACACAGGGACACAAACAGTGGGGTAGGGCTCTGTATACACTGCAGGTATGAACTCTCTCTCATTCTGTCTTTCGCTGGTCTTAGTTTTTCTCTCTTGGGATTTGCAATATGTGCTCTGCCTGGTCCTTGTGGGGATGCACAAAAGGGGTTAGGGGAAAGAGTGTAAGAAGTCTTCCCCTTCCCCCAACTTTGCCTTGCTTCTACACAAACCACACAAAATTGCAAACCTGGTGTTCAGGGGAGGGTAGGAGCTGCTCTGCCTCTGCACTTCTAGGAGTGTTCATATGGGCAAAGAAGGGTGGGCAGGAGCGTGAGAAGGATGGTGGGCTACCCCCCCCCCCCCAATAGGTCAGCCTTTAGAGCTCACTAGCTGCACAGGGGGAGTAACCTGCACCCCATGAATGGATGTGGAAGCAGCTGCAGAGAGGCTGGGATGTCCAGGAACTCAAGGAAATGTTTTGCCTTCCAGAGGCAAAATGCTTCCCAGTGCTCATGATGGGGTAAGGTGACTCCATGCCATTTTTAGTGTAGCCCTTGATGGAGTGCCACACCCCACCCTGAGTCACTGGTAGGCTATAAACTGGCTGATGCAATCACAATGTGAGGATGGCAAATTCAAACCACCCAAACACTTCCAGCTTCAGCAGAGGAAGCGGCAGTATCCATGTACAGGATTTTTTTTAAAAAAAGCTACTGGTGCCATGAGTAGTCTTTTTTCAGATTGTGAAATACTCCTGTTGCGCAATGATAGAGTGACTTTACGCCTCACTAATGCTCTGCATTAGGAATTGAAAGTACCTCTGCATTGTTATACAGTACTGTTGATCTGAAATAGAGTCCTGTCTACAGCACAAATCAAATCATATCAGTAGTGGGCCCACTTACGCCACTAGGGAATTTGGTCCTATACCCTGACCCAACCCCTTCCTATTCTACAGCATGTGTTTTAAACATGGTTTTATAATGGTTCTACCCAGGGATAAAAGTGGGCCGGTATGGGCTGGTACAGCATACCAGTAAGAACCCATACCGGCCCGTATTCACTCCACATTAAAGTGCTGACACAGCAGCACTTTAACATCCCGGCCCCTTTTGGGACTGGAGGAGAGAGGGCAGGAACATTAAACCACTGCCGTAGCGTTTTAACGAAGGTCCTTTTCCACGGCAGTGCTTTAATATAGCTGCACACACACACCCCCATATCGGGCACAGACTTTGTGGGCTGACTTTAGCTGTCGCTAAGCATAGTTTAGACATGGGCTCTGACACAAGTCTTAGCCCAAACCTCCTTACTTTCCAAACACAACGCCTCCTGCCACATGTCTGCATCCCCTCAGAGCCTAAACGGTATAGCTACAAGCCCGGGTTCCACTGTAGCTTGTGACCAGGTCTGTCCACTTTTCAGGGAGGACATAGCTAAAGCTGGCATTGCCAGGCTCCTGTTTGGCTAGTTTTGAGATGTTTGTTAAGCTAATGGGCAGAAAGCTGTGAAGAGAAGAGAAGCTGTGGCCTCCCGGTGAGGGTGTTCATGTTCAATTTGGGAGGTCTGGGATCGATTCCTTGTTCTGTCATATGCTTCCGATGTGATTGTGGGCAAATCACTTCAGCTCTGCATCAGTTCCCCATCTGTGAAAGGGGGATGTAGTACTTCTCTACCCCTCAGGGGTCTGAGGAACATGATGGGAGTTGTGCAGATCACAGAGGCTGACTTTCAGCTTTCCCCGGTGGTACTCCACCCCCACTCCACCTGGCCAACTGCTTCAGAATGGCAACTGGGGAAAAAGAGGGACAAAGGTGAGATGAACGGACGAAACACACTTTTCCCCTAGAGCTGCTTCTGGTGGCAGTGTCCTCATGGCTCCCTCCAGGATAGCCTCCTCTGGACAGTGGAGGGAGCATGAAGGCATTTACAGGCAGAGTCCCTAGGCTGGGATTCTGGCTGCCAGTCCCCTAGCACAGTTCTGACACATTTTGATCTGTATATCGCCACCCCGACTCTTCCGAGAACGTGAAGAAAAGGGCTGGGAAACAAGACCTTTGATTTAAAATCAAATTATTAAAATAAAGGGTTTAAAAGAATGGTGGCATCAGTCTAGCTAGTCCACCACGATTCAACAGGCAGAGTTTAGATGAAAGCAAGGAGTTTAAAGGTGCTCAAAGTTTGCCTGTCCCAGAACCATAGTGTCATGCCTGGCAGCTTTTTGTGACCTTGTTTCAGCTAACTGGATCGTTTGACAATTCAAAGTTGGTTTCATCCTTCCCCTTCTCTTATTATGCAATTGTTTGTCCTGCTCCCCACTTCCTTCTTATGCTAATTTTAACTCTGACTCTTGTGGGAAGGCATTAAGCTAAAATGGGATTGAGCACTGAGCATTGTGACAGAGATTTGGTAACTATATTTTACAAAGATAGTTAATCAAGGTGAAGGCATAGAATTAGTTCATTCCTAAAGGGTGTTAAGAGACCAATTTACAGGAAAACCCAATGGATATGCAACAGGAGCGGAGATTTGCAAAACTTGTAAACCTGGACATGGTACAGGACACAGCCTTCCGGGCTACTTCTGTCTTTTCCTTTGCAACAGTCCGTATGATATACAATCACGGATTCCACTGCCGTTTCAACACACATTAACCATTTCAGTGCAATCAAACATGACACAAATGTGGTACCATAATCTGAGCATCTTTTAAAAGGCATCCTTGAACTAGAAAAAGCATCAAACCTTATCAAGGACACATCTAACATAGCTATAAAGGAATTAAACTTTCGGACGCAGTGCTCTTTGCAGTGAAAGAACGGGTGTGGGGGAGGGGTCAGTTACACCTCCCCAATCCTCAGCTGCCTGGCTCTAGTGCAATTTAGAACAGCATTGGAGTAGCTCATATTGATGTTAGTGGAGGATCAAGCGCTGCCTGCCCTGTCTTGCCCCCTTCCTGAGCTGATAGAGGGAGTGAGAAGCACCTGGCAGGAAGGGGCAGAGCTGCCTCCACCAGCTTTACATCAGGGGAAAGTTCCCTTACGCAAAGGGAAATACTCAATTGATCATCTCTAGCCGTTGTAAGGCCGTTTTGCATCACTCTTCTGCTTTCCCAGTGCAAAGTGGACTTAGACTGAAGAATCTGGCCCTGCGTGAAGATTTTAAAAAATGGGGGGGGGGGGGATGGGCGAGGATGTTGGAAGGTTTGGCATTTAAAACCAACCCATCTGATTTGGAAACAAATGAGCGTTAGAAATTGCTAGTAGTGCATGTGAGCACTAGTTGTTTCTATTACCTCTCTTCATTATTCAACTCAGGATTGATCTGCCAATGCTTAGCAATCAGGGATATTCCTATTCAGGATAGAGTACAGCAATGGAAAGCAGAAAGACAGTGCTGTTGTACATGGTGATTACTCGTGAATTTTTATTTGCATGATCAGTAGATTTTTCATGTGGTCATTTCTTCTCCTGTTGAATTGGTTAAGCTGTTGTAGTGACCGGAAGAAAATTGTGACGGGCAACCACTAGGGGGCATAGTTATGCTTCTGAGTCAACTCCAGGAGAGGGCGTAATGATGGTATTAATCTAAAAATGGCCTTGAATTCTTGTTATCTTGTATGTGTGTTTGGGAACAAGTTCCCAGCTGTGTGAGTGTTTACCCCATCTGTGTAAAAACAAATGCGTGGAAAACTAAATGGGAAAACTAAGGCAGAACAGCGTAATAAACAAGATCTAAACAGCGTGTAATCAACCAATCAGCTTGCTGCTTGCTATTAATAAAATAAATATGTATAAAATGCAAATAAATATGGGTATATCTATGCTGACACACCTTCATGGGTTGGGCTTCTTCTCTGGACATCGCCTGGGTGTGTCAGACCTCCTGTATCGCGGCAGTGCTGACCGGGAAGCCCCCAGCACGGTAATGCTGCTCCCTTCAATAAACTCACCACTTTCCATCTAGCCACCTGTGTGAAGCCTCGTTTCTCTCAGCAACGAGATAAGCACCCCGCAACAGCTGTGTTTCCTGTATTCACGAATATATACATAGAAACATCACATTTTATGCACATAAGAAGAGTATCACACTCAATTTATGGATTTACAGTGTGTTAATTCTGCTTTAAGGATTATGGTGAGAAAGCAGGAATTCTCTCCTTCCCCAGTAAAAGATCTTGGTGTCAGTTCAAATCACATATTTAGTTTACATGCCTTTCCTAGTAACTTACTCCACATATCTACAAGTTACCCTTTGCACAAAGTCCATTACTCCTATCTGAGTACTACTCCTATCTTATTTGCCACCCATTTCTCTGAAGAAAGTTCCGGCCTAGGAGAGACTATCTCCTTTGTTGGGGAGCTCATCCATGCAGGAGTGAGGCGCAGTATACCCTAAGAATGTGTCTACACTGCGGCTGGGAAGTGTGATTGATTGCAATATGTATGGACATACCTAAGCTAGTTTTGACCGAGTTAGCTCTCTAAAACTAGCCACCATCCCCTTCTTCCTATTCAGTGACTAGCACGACATGCAGTAATCCAGCAGAGATTTGAAAATTAACAAGGAATGTGTTCATCACTGTGCAATGGAGATGGAAATTAATCTTGGCTACTCAGCAGTAGCAGGTACAGGCCAGATGGAAAGAAGGAAGGAATGAGGAGCTTCTTAAGATGAGGAATTGCTGACAGGGTGGAGTCAAACCTGAGTCTGAGTTGAATGCCATGGGCAGAAAGAGTTGCAGAAGACAGGCCTTCAAGCAGAAGAGATCTTGAAAAGTACTTGAAATATCTCCCAGCACTTGGTAGCAGCCATTATAAGTAGCTGAAGGCCAACCTTTCTTTTTTCAGTTCACATTACTAGGAATCTAAAAACAGCTAAATGGCCAGGCTTAATTAAAAATAGATTCTGCTTTGGAGAACTGGCCCCTCATTACTAAAATACCTTTTGACAGTATCAGTTTATCCTTTTCTGTTTTATAGTCTCTCTGATAATGCACACTAGTTGACAGAGTCAGAAATTTCTCTTTTGTTGTGGAGAATTTTGACTTTTGTTGAAAAACAAAGCCAGGAGTTTTCTGTTCTTGGGTTTTCAGTTTTGTGATGAAAAGCCAAGACATCTTCCATGGAAAGCAGACTTTTTTTTTTTCTGAAAAAAAAAAAAATAAGTTTTGTCAAGACCTGTTTTCCACCAAGAGTTTAGATGGATAATTTTTGATCAGCTCTCACATTGGTACCTCATTTGACTTTCCTTCTTTTTTTAAAAACACTAAAGCTGGACACTGCCCAGATACCCAGGTTAATTAAGTTCAACCAGTAGGCTTAAAAGTTTTCATTTTCGCACATACACACACTTTTTTTGTCCATTGATGAAGGATTTAGACATTCAGTACTATGGAAATGAACATGACTACAAATACACGACAGTACCACAAGTTACCAAGCATGAGAAGCTAATTCTGGATCTCATCCCACTCTTATGTCCATCACAAATAGTGCTCACCTAGCATTCTGAGGCCAGGAGAAGAGAATTCTATTATCCAAGACCAACACAGAGACACCTCCACCATCTCCCCGCCTCCAGTGAGTATGTGAAGTTTATTTACTCAGACGATAAGTGAATCTATAAAGGGGACAGCTCATCACGGGGAGGGATAAAAGAGCCATTCAATCCCAAATTAACCAGAAATGCTGATTCTAGAATGCAAATTTTGGACAACTTTAATTACTCTTCCCAAAAGTTGTGTAATCTAATGTCTCATTTGCCCTGAAGACATTATGGTTTGATCTTTCTGTAATGATAAATAGTTTCTCCAGGGGATCTGGCACAAGTGATCTTTGTTTCAAGATCAGGCAAGTTTAGCAAGTGATGTGCTGCCAATATTTTAACAAAGGGGGTTCCATATTTTTTCACCTAGCCTGAGAAAAAATTTGAGCGCATGCAGTCTTGCTGCACACAGGAGGCTGAGGCGGTGGGGAATGTAGTCACTGGTTTTCCCATTGAAACAAAAACACTTTCTTGTCATTATAATCATAGCCAAGGAAGGAGGCAATATCACATGGCAAACTAATGTATGTACAGTAAATGCTGTTCAGTGGAAATTTTATATAGCACTTTGTTCTTGAAAAGTATGCTGAGTACACTGATAGTTCACCATAGAGCTCTGCTTGTGTCATATGAAATAAGGGCTTGGATGCCTAGTAGGAGGCCTCCCTGGGTTTTTGTTTTTTAATGCACAATGATTTTGTATTATAAAGCCAGAGTTTTATTAGGATCCGTGTTGACACTTAGTTGTGTGAAAAGAGAAAAATATTCTCCCATCTAGTAGTAACCAATGAAGTTCTTCTGTTTTTTCAGCTTTATGAAAAAGAAATTAGCCAATAAGAAGCAACATTTGAACAAGTGGCCCCCCATAGCATGTCACTGGGGTTCTGAAGTTCTGAGGTACTGTGGTGATGGCAAGGTATAAAAATCTGTAATATCTAGGCAGATAGTTACGTATTTGTGTGTAGTCCTGGTTCATTTTACTTTTGGAATGGATCCCCTTAGCATTATAACTGGAACATGTGAACCCACGGCTTATTCTGTGCCTAGACAGAGTCGCTATACACTATGGAAGGCCTTAGGAAAGCCCCTCTGTCTGCAAGTTATTTCCTCTAGGAGAGTGTATAAATCCAAAATCCAATTCATTAATTCCGTCTTTTTAAACAGAAGTTGTTGTCTGATCCGGTTTAGCATTACCCAGCTCTTGGCAATGGGAATTGCAGTCCCAATAAGTTTCCCCTGACACCCCAGACTCATCCCTGACAAATCAGTTCCAAGGCAGACTTGTGTCTCTATATCTGAGGCCTCTCAGTACACAAGTTGTAGCTATTTGCACGTTACTGTATTCACTTCCCACCACTCTTATGAGAATCCCCACAAAGTAAATATTTGATTTTTTTTAAGCCTGCTGCATATGTTATCTGGCATTCCTTTGCCATGATAAGGCTGCTTTCATTTGCTAGCTTGATGCCTGGTATTTTAGTATGGTATGTTTATAAAACATTATTTGGAAGCACCTGCTCTCACTGAAGTGAATTAAAAAATTGCCATTGACTTCAATAGGAACAGGAACTGGCTAAGTCTGTTCTGGAATTGTAAGTTATGTATAAGTCAACTGTCATTTCTATGAAGGGAACTACTGGTGTTGCTGAGAGGCAGCCAATAGAAGGAATATTCTTTTTTGAAGCAGAGTTTGGAGATAAGAGCTAAAACAGAGGACTAACTTGAAAGAGCAGTGAGATTTGGGGGGGGGGGGGGGACTGCTTCCCCTCAGCTGGCTAAAGAGCAAATAATTTTTTTAAATGTCAAATATTTGCTACAATCCGTGCTGATCAGTTGTGTGAAAAAAAGAAAAATATTCTCACAACTGATGCAATTTTGATTTTGGTCTGATTTATTTTACTCTATGAAAATAATTTAGCCAACAGTGAAAAAAAAATAGTGTTTGAGAAAAAGACTCAAAAATATTGTTATTGTGAGGCTCTATAAAATTGTAAAGAATAAATTAAGGAACTCTTTAGATGTCCAATGCAGCAGAGCCTATAAAATATCTGGAGACACAGATTTGTACAGAGGTACTTTAAAAATATGTACTGACCTTTGATTGGGAAGGTAAAAGTGAAATGGAAAGGTGCTCTGACAGATAATTTAATTTGGCATAGATCTGTGTGTTTTTTTTCTCCACCCATCACCTTCAGAGACAAGAAAAACCAGTTAACACAGACAAAGTATGTGAGAACCAGAAATAAGGTGTTCTTGATCAAGGCTGCTAGACTTTTCAACAAAGTACCAAAAGGAGGTGGCTAAACTAAAACCTGGTCATCGTTAGAACAAACTGCAAGACCCAATTATCTTCCCATCATGATGAGAGACAGTGAAACATTACCATAGGGAGGGATTGGTGAGGGGGTGGAGATGGGAGGGATGGACCTAAAAGATCTGAATTTGGCAGAGGTAAAGAGCAGAATCTACTACAAAGTCTACTCTGGATAATGTGAAGATCTTAATGACCTGACCAGCACTTAGTGCAGCGGTAGTACTAAAATAAAATAATCTAAAAAATAAGATGATACTGTATCAGATCAAAAGCCCTGTAGAGAAAGCCTAACCTATATACTGATGTAACAAAGAGTCCTGTGGCACCTTAAAGACTAACTAAAGTATTGAAGCATAAGCTGCTTGGTCGGATGCTAATACCAACTTGGTCTGCTTGCATCTGACCAAGTGGGTATTAGCCCACGAAAGCTTATCCTTCAATACTTTAGTTAGTCTTTAAGGTGCCACAGGACTTTTGGTACCTCTGCTATTCTAGACTAACACGGCTACCTCTCTGAGTCTATATACTGATGAATCCTTCACTGGGCACAGCAGACTCACCCCTTATTTAGGAAATTATATACAAGAGAAGTTCAGGAATCCACTCCCTTTTCCCAGAAATAACCTAAAAGACTGAATAAATGTAGTGCTCCCAAAAGGTGCCAGCCTGGCAGCCCTAGAGACAAAAGTCCACTCTGTCTGCAGGACCAGTACTACCAGACTGCCTCTTCTAGCTCCAGAGAAGATTTCTTCTTACTACCAGGAGTTTATTTTGAAAGTAATACAGGGTAGCCTCGCTGGTCTTATGGCTGCAGTAAGGAGCAAATGCACCATATCCTCCAACAGTCTCACATGAATGTGAGCCAGGAAACCCTCGAGATACATCCTCAACTACATACAAAAGCCCTTTACCTCATGTCCCATCCCTACATATCCAGGAGAAAAATAGTAAAGAACCTAATGCAGCCACATCTAGAACAAGATTTTCAGCCTGAATGAGATCAACATAAATTCATCTCCAGAAAGATGGCAATGCACCATTTTAAACAGTAGCTGCTTTGTTAAGCAAAAAACAGACTGAGGTTCTGGAGATCCCAAAAATTCTAACTAAGAAAAGTTAGGCATGTTTGGATAGCTCTATTTTCATTCTGATTACAGGGAATATTTTGTTAATTTGCCAATAGAAACCAAGTAGAAATGTAATGCTATTTATATTGCTTGGAGGCAGAAATTTGTCTCCCATGACAATCATATGGAAGTTTGAGCTGCCTATGCAGTGAAATGCAAGTTAAATGAAAAAATCCAAAGGATTAATTTCTTAGGCTTAAAAGTACCTTAAGAGAGAAAAGGAAAGCCTCACATTTCTGTGAAAATTAATTTAAAGTCTTCCATTTTCTAACCTTTATTGGCAAAATTCAAAGTGATTTAATTTGGGATGTGAATTCAAAAGACTAACAGAATGGATAATAAAAGTAGCATGTAGTTTTACGGAAAAATAAACTGAGCCCTAAAAATATTGCTGAGGAGAAAATATCCAAACATCTGAAAGCAAGTGAAGCCACTTAGCAAAATATTCTAGCATGGGTAGGCTGACCATATTTCCTTGAGACAAAAACGGGACATTGGGATGGCAAAAACAGGACAGGGTTGGGGGGTCTCACCAGATGAAGTCAGTGCAGTGGCTGCAGAACGTGGGCTGAGGGGCGCACGGGGGGGTGGTCGGGGGGCTGGGGAGGCTCTAGGGGGGCTCTGGGGGGGGCTCACCAGATGAAGTCAGTGCAGTGGCTGCAGAACGTGGGCTGCTTGAAGAAGCGCACCGTGAATTTGTGGCTCTTGACCTCGTGGATCACCTTCTGGCGCAACGCCCCCTTGCGGCAGAACAGCGGCTTGGCCAGGCACTCCAGCTCGGTGGGCGAGGTGACCAGCCCCATGGCCCCACGTGGACCCCCAGCGCCGGGTGGGGGGAGGCAGAGGGGGGACTGGGGTGTGTGTGTGGAGGGATAAACAGAACAGAGATGGGGGAGAGGGGGATGAAGAGGATGGAGGGGACGGAGGGAGAGAAGGCACGAAGGTGAGAAGGGAGAGTTTGGATGGATGAGAGAAGAGATGGGGTAGGGAGCAGGGGGGATGGAGGAGGCAAGGGACAGAGAGAAGGAGGGATGGAGAGAAGGGAGATGGAAGAGGAGGCAGTGGACAGAGGGAGAGAGAGAAGGGAGGAAGGGAGGGATGGAGAAGGGGGATAGAGAGAAGGGATGGAGGGAGCAAGAGAAGAGGAGGCAGCGGACGGAGGGAGAGAGAGAAGGGAGGAAGGGAGGGATGGAGAGAAGAGGAGGCAGCGGGCGGCGGGCTGAAGCCAATGGTGGAGCGGAGCTGTCCGGAGCCGCAGCCGGGGGCCGAGGTGGGGACGGGCGCGCCAGCGGGGGAGCTGCCGGCCGGAAGTTATTAGAAATAAATAGTTCTTGGGCATCTTTTCCATCACCCGTCCTGCGGTGGGACACTGGTGCTGGGCTGGCGAGATGCACTTTGCTCACGGGTGATTTTGATCTCTTTGCCTTTCTCCCTCTCTGCTGCCTGCACCTTGCCTGCGTTTTCAGGTGCTTCTGCTGAGCTCCAATACCGGGGGGAGGTGCGACACCTTGTGTCCTCTGCAAAAACAGACCCTCTGCAAGTGCATTTTTGAGCCCCGGAGCGGCCGCGTGGGGCCAGATCTCGGCTCTCGCTCTGCAGGCTGCTGGCTCAAGAGCTACCGAACAGGGAGGGAGGGTAGTGTCCACAGAGCGGCCCCAGTCTGGTTAGTTCAAGGGCTCTGCTCCCATTGAAGTGTTGCTACTGATCGCAGTGAGGGCAGGATGGGTCCCTACGTTTGTCTCTGGAAAGAATAAAGGCGAGTAAAGCCGCGTTCTGTTTTTTTACAAAAAAACGGGACAAAATTGGTATTTGTATTAAAAAGACGGGACGGTCCGAAAATATGTAAAAAACGGGACTGTCCCGTTCAAAACGGGACGTATGGTCAGCCTAAGCACGGGACTAAATGACCCAAAGGTTTAGTAATAGTTGGGGTAGGAGTCTTTTATCTCTCGGTCAATGTTTGAACCTAGCTCAGGCCAATCATGTCAAAAGACTAAGGTTGGTAATATACTCTGTGAATTAAGTTGGAATTCTCAGTCCAGTTCCTGCTTTCTGATGTGTGGTAGGACATATGTAGCAGGATGGTTCGGTCACTCAGAGCTCCCTTTATACTGATCTTCTCCCCAGGAGCATGCTCAGCAGTGCCTGAGGCATGGGGCCTTCCAGGCCCAGTACTGCTCAAGCCCTTTCCCTGTCTCCTCCTTAGTGTGGGGTTTGTAAATCTCATCACAACATGTAACTATATCACAAAAATTACTATGCTGTGTGATACCAAATTCAAGTGGAATGGAACTCAAAAGTGGAGAATGAACCTGAAAGGTGGTCTTTGCAGCTCAGGGTTTAGCCTCATTGGCTGGGAAAGACAGTGTGGACAGTTTGGGACAATCCTATGCTTGTTCTGTGAATAGAAAACTTCAGCTTCCTGTGCTATTAATACAGAGCACTGGACTGAGACTCAGGAAACATGGCTTCTATTCTCCCTCTTCCACTGGCCTGCTGAGTGACCTTGGGCAACTCACTTCCCCCCTCTGTGTCCCAATTTCTCTGTTTGTCTGTAAGATGAGGGTAATGATACTGCCCTCCTTTATGAAGCACAGTAAGAACTAGTGCTGGAAAGCGCAACAGCAGAGCCAGATATTATTTGTATGTGTGAACTTTAAAGACAAAATGTCGTCCTGACATGGAAGACAATGTGTTAACTAACATGCAGCTTTCAGCCTGAAGAAAACTCTTCAGCCTAAACCACTAAGGAATTTGTGAAGGAAGATCAAAGTTACCAGGAACAAGAGAAGTATTGAGGGAGGGGAAAAAAACAGAGCTCAAGGAACACTGTTGAAAGTTTTATAAATGACAAACCTACATTCTAAAAGACATTCCTCCAACACAGAGGAAAACACAATTCAGTAATTCAGCCCCCTTCATAATAATTCAGTAGAAACCAGCACTGCTTATCCATTCATCCAAAGGACCAAAACTGCACACTCTCAGAAACTGGGAACCGTGGAGTTGCTTGTGGGCAGATGGAATGAGAATAGTAAACTGTTTCCTGCTAAGCCCACTTGATGGAACTGGAAACCTGGCCACAATTGTGGTTTCAAGACAGGCATCGATGAAAAAGCTTTGGTGCTTACCACTAGACAAGTCAGCATTTGCCAAGAGTTACCACACTGCACTTTCTTTGAGCAACGTGCAATGTGCACAGAGCCCTGCCTGAGGGGCTCTGCAGGGCCTCATTACCCAATGCGGGAAGATTGTGCTTCATGAGGAAAGTGAGATGTCATCATAAGGCACAAACCTCCCTCAGGGCTGTTCCAAGTGCAAGGAAAGTGTATGTTCTGGCTCCTCCCCACAAATCCCTGCCCTATTCTGGGTAGTTTGTTCCCCTGAGACAGCAATGGTCGGCAGTCCCTGCTCACAAGCACTGCTGTTGTTCTCTGCCCTTTTGTAGGCCGTGCAAAGAAGGAGAGGGGTTCTTTATGCTCACCTGGAACAGATCAAAATCTAACCCTATACATTCAGAATAGGAAATAGCTGGGCTAACAGTTGGCAGGTTATGGATTTTTAATGGTGAATACAGTCGCTTTGAGTTTGTGGGTGGAACTCTACCAATCTGTCCAGAATTTTCATTTCATTCACCCTGATTGTCATGTAGAATGGTTCCTTTCTCTGTCATTCAGCAAAACAGGAAAATGAGACACAGTCATTTGAGGTTTCCTAGAAAATCAATAGGATCGCATGTTAAAGGGATGAAATTCACTGCAATCACTAGTCTGATTTGAAAACTGGATTTTGCTGTGTCATCATTTTTGGGTGTGGATTAAGCCCGGAGCTAAAATTCAGTGTCTTGCTAACCGCACAAAGCTCTCAAATAGGGAGCAAGCGAAACATTGTGTGGTATAATACAGATTAAACAGTCTCTTTTATTACTATTCAATTAATTTTTTTAAAAAGTCTGTAAAGACTGTAATACCTCCATTATGTCTGGATTAATTTCACTTGCAAGGAATTGTTTGATTTTTAAGTATTACAACAGCAACAGACTGCTCTAGCCTAGAAAAAAAAACAATGGCTAGTTCAGTGCTTTTTCATGGCAAGCATTTTCAAAGCAGAGATTATGCTTTCAGGGTCTGATCCTGAGAGGTGCTGCTAAGCAACTGAAACCTCCATTCTAAATCAAACGGAGCCGCAGCTGGTCAGCAGCTCTTGTTATTAGGCTCTGAATCATAATGGGCAAAAGAGCACAATGAATCTGGTACTGTGTGGGCTGAGTTAAAATTTTAGTGGGCTCAGGGTCAAAGAATTTCATATCGGGTATGGTTGACGAGAGTGTGGATTTTTTTTCACGGGAGTGTGGATTATTGCATTATTTTCATAGAGGCTAGAATAGGGAAGTTCTAGTTTCTAAAACCCATTGCCCAGTTCCTCCTCCTTTTTCACCTTCTCCCTTAATTTATCTAAGGTATATATCTGGCCCTTATTACCCAAGTGTCTGAACACCCCACTGCACCCCTGTGAGGTAAGAAAGTACTATTATCTGCATTTCATAGATAGGGAATTGAGGCACAGAGAGGCTTAGTGACTTGTCCAGCCAGTAGGGTGACCAGACAGCAAATGTGAAAAATTGGGACAGAAGATGGGGGGTAATAGGCGGCTATATAAGAAAATGACCCAAAAATCAGAACTGTCCCTATAAAATCGGGACATCTGGTCACCCAGCGTCACACATAAGCCCTAACCACTGAGTCATCCTTCCTTTCTATTACACAACTGCAGGGCAAATGAACACAATTGTGAGCATTCTAACAATGCTACATGCTTGCTCACATTTCTTGGAATTCATTATTTGATTTCCCCAACACGGGGTAATAGTTCCCATCTCTTTAGCACAGCAGGGGGTAATATTAAAGCTGGCAACATTTTCCAGAGAAATTTCAAATCTGCACATAAAAAATGGGTGAAAATCTTCACAACATTTTCATAAAATGTCATCCCAGATTTCAAGCAGCTGTAAAGGCTTTGACCCATTTGACTCATTTTTCCACCTGCTCTAACTAGCATGATCTTGCTTTCATCTGTTTCCCAATAGAAGGGGAACTGCCAGGTTTTTTATTGTTTATTTGGGAGGATGGGTAACTGGGACAATCCTGGCCACTTTGTATGAACTTTTGACAATAGAAATCATTACAGATTCCCATTTAACCATGGGAATTTAATACTGATCTTTTTGTACCGAGTTACCCTTCTTCTGTTCATTTTTCTTTTTGTGCAACATTATTTGCAACAGTAAAGTATGTTGTCCAGACATTGAGAAAGCAATATCAAGGACTTATTTGGCTGAATACTTTTCAGCACATGATTCATTCTAAAGGACTGTAGGAACTTATCACCCTTCAAAACAAATGTCAGCAGAGTTCCCAATCAGAGTCCACATGCCATTAGCTGCAATAGTTAGGGCATAGACTAAACATTTCTCAAATTTTACAAAATTCAAGTGTCTCATCATTTTGGTTTCTCTTTATACAAGTTTGCATTTCCTCTGGGCTCTGCATTTTCTTGACATTTGCCTTTACTGCCTCTTGTGAGTGGCAAATCCTTTCTGCTTATAGTACAACACTGCCTTAACAGACAATCTGCAATATGTATTCATATTATGTATATAAACATCCACCCAAATACAGCTACAGAAACCCGCATGGTCTGGTAGGTCAGGAACTGGCCTAAGAAAAATGAAACCTATTGGGTTTTTGCCCCTGGCTTTTTTACTGACCTGCCATGTGACCCTGGGCATGCCACTTTCCCCTCTCCATTTTCTTCCATTTGTGTTACAAGGATGATGTCAAACAAGTGAGTTGAGATTTATGTTAAAACAAGATTTATATGCATGCAGAGTGGAGTAATCCTGCAATGAGCCCTATGAGGGGGAATTATTATGGATAAAACAGCATTCACTGAGGTGGCATCCCCGAGCCATAACAGAACGTGACATTAATTTTCATTTCAGTTATTGTAAACTACTTAGTAAGCTACGTTCACCCCTAGACAAAATCTCTCCCACAAGGCAAGACTCGGGCCCAAAGGTGGCATGGGGAGCTTTGCACTGCCACTGCCGGTGAAATTCCAGTTCTGTGACAAAGGAGCGTAGGAACATTTCTTGATTACCAAAATCACTCAAAAATGTATCAAAATTCACAGGAATAGCTGGCACCATTTAAAACCTTGTCTCTGTAATTACATGTGTCCTGGCTTGCTTGGGACACATCTATCACCGGCAAATACAAGTACAACTGGAAAATCCACTGAAATCCACTTTAGTTTTCTGGTTAGTGGTTTCGTAAGGGACTGATTCATCACTGATTTACCCTGACCCATAAGTAATTGTGCTTGCTGGTCATAATGCGATAACTTTTGAATACTGCATCTGATCAATTACAAAATTTTAGGGAGTGTTGTAGGCATAATGGACAATACTATGGAGGGGGGGAGAGTACAGGGGACACAGAGCCCCTAGTATGAGTGAGAGGGGGGGTTACAGGGAAGGGGAAGGTGTCAGACAGGGAGCTGGTGGGGGAGGGGTGGAAATGGAGGGGTGCAAGAAGCAAGAAGTGTGTCTAATAAGCTTGGTCAACACATGCAACAAAGTGTATGACCCCCCTAGTTTATAATTTTGACAACAAGCACCTAGAGATGCACATAGCTGGACTATGGTACGTCTTCACTACCCACTGGATCGGCAGGTAGCAATCGATCTTTTGGTGATCGATTTATCGCATCTCGTTAAGATGCGATAACTCGATCACCAGCAGTTCCCCCGTCGACTCCGGAACTCCAGCTTGCCGTGAGGCACAAGCTGGAGTCGACAGGGAAGTGCGCCGCCAACTGCCGCCACCATGAGGATGGCAGGTAAGTCGTCTGAAGATACACCGACTTCAGCTACAGTCCACATGTAGACCAGCCCAGTGTAGACCAGCCCCTTTACACATGCTCTTTCTGCTGTTTGCCCCCTTCACTCTACTCTGCTCCTTCCTGCTGCCTGTTATACCCACTCTTGTGTATTGCCCTAAATCAGTCCCTGATCCTGCAGGATGATTCCTCCACACTTGCACTGAACCCCAAGCACTTCAGGCACAGAGGTCTGGGCATGCATATTACAGTGTAGAATCAGGACCTAAGATAGGAAGTGTTTGGGGTAAGGAATGCGGAGCATTAATCCTATGCTCTACTGTAACGCAAATTTTGTGTGTGTGTGTGTGTGTGTGTGTGTGTGTGTGTGTGTGTGTGTGTGTGTGTGTGTGTGTGTGTGTGTGTGTGTGTGTGTGTGTGTGTGTGTGTGTTAAGATCCTGTTAGATGAGTGAAATTTTGAAAGGAAAATTTGGGACAGAAATACCTATCTTGGGATTAAAAAGTACAAATTATATAGGGCTCAAAGGGAGAGGGGGGGAAATATAAACCTCTAGAACTGACTTAAAATATCGTTTCCATGCAAAACAAGTGAAAGTCTGATATCACAGAATCTCCCAGATCCAGCCAGTGCCATGCTGGGAAGCTAAGAATATATATTTCAGTTGATGTAAAACTCCTGGAGAGGAAGGGGGGGGGGGGAGGAGATTCCTTCGTCAGTTTTGCCTGAAAGTTACCTGAGGATCCAACTGACAGTTTTTCTTAACTGACAGTATACCTACCCATAGTTGAGCCTTTTCTATATTATATTTATATAAATCCACTCTTGCCTGCATGTTTTTCTATCTTTAGATTTAACCTCTGGATTTTCTGAAAGACATTCTATTTATTCATCCATTACAAGTTTATTGAATTCAGGAACCTTGCTAATTAAAGATACACTTTTTGTGCATGGCCAGTGTTTTCCCTGATAATATTATGGATTAGCCATTTACATAACAGTTTGAGGTATTCGTTTTCTGTACTGACCCATTTAGGAGTTTCCTCATTGTTTTGTGATCCCGTGCCCCAATGTTTGGCTTATTGTTTCGCAATGAGGAAAATGTCAAGATGTCCAGGAAAGCGCTTTTAAAGCAGTTGGCCATTCAGTCATTTGTGGTTTTGTTATGAGTACTTGTGACACCTAGTGGTTAAGACCTAGAGTAATGCACAAGACTAAAGGAAGAGGAAGTAGGAGGGGGAAAAGGAAGGGTTAAAAACACAATCTGGGGAGGAACCTGGTGACTGTAGTGGTGGAACAAAAACACTGTTGGACACTGTGAATTAAAAATGTTCTATTGACACTGACATGAATGTTTTTGTGGTGCCTGAGCCTGCAGAACCAGATATGCCATCTAGCAATGAAGACCTCTAGCTAAAAAAACATTTGAGAAGGGTATGGGAGATTAAAGAGGTTCTAGTTCTGTGGTAAGGCTGATGCTTAAATAATGGGATACAATTATGCAGTCTCCTAGCTTTGTTGAAGAACTGAACTACATTATTCTAAAGCATGTCTTCTAGCAAATGAAAAGGCTAACTTGGAAAATTAAAGGCTGCCTTACAAACATATTTTGCCCCAATAGAGAGGCAACAGGAGTTATGGATAACTGAGTTTCATCAACACCAGGAGGACACTCACAGGTATGTTTTCAATGGAAAGGAGGTGGAGGAGGAGGATAGTTTCCTGAACTGGGCAGTTCCAATGTATGAAGGAAAGAGAGGGATTCCCTTTTAAAACCCAGTTTACTGCTGGATCATTTCCTGACAGAGAACCTCTATCCAGCCTGATACACCTACCACAAATGTGGTCATACATATTGTTCAAACAATTTATGTCAATATTATTGTAAGGTTTGTCCAACCAGTAGAGAAACTTTGGATCACAGTAACTCTATGATCTTTTAGAATTCTTAGGGATTCACAGTTCTTTATGTCACTCCCTAAAGACAGTTTTTGCCAGTTGCTCTTGGGCTTTGTGAGTGATCATTTGACTGGGACCTACCTGTCTTAACTCTATTTTCCAATCCTATCTATTTGCAAATCCGATCAGTCATCATCAGGTGATGTTCTATCAGAGGTGGTCAGTAGAACTCTAATCTCATATAGTAACTAGGGTACAAGTTGTATGTGATTCAGAGATGGGGTAAATATTTGCCAACAGGAAAAGGAATGAAACTGATTTGGGGGCTATGCCCCAGGATCACCCTACTTTCCTTATGCCTCCCTCTGCATAAGGGAAAGAGTTAGGAATGAAAGTTGAATTCGCTAACGGGCTCCAAATTCCATTCCTCCACTTTCCCATCCAGTGCCTCAGACTTGCAAGTAAGCCAAGAAACATTGACCCATCAGGTCAGAGCAGCAGGGTCACTCTGTTGGGATTTAATGCCATCAGTCTGTGATCTGAAGTAGTCTTGTGTATGGGAACTTGGCAGGACAAATCTAGAGCCATACTGTCATCTCACGATGGCCCTGGAGTATTATACAAAGCCCTGGAGAGTAAAGAAAAGTTGAGACTAGAAGCAGCTGGACATGAGACCTCACTGGTGGCTGGGATGATTAATAGTCAGCAGCCTGGATTGCAGAAGTCCCGAAGGAGTTGACGTGCAAGAAAAGGCAAGGCCGTATAGGGGGAGTTAATTGGTGCAGACAGGGTGAGAAGCTACAAAGAGCCAGAGTAAGAGCTAAGTAAGGAGCCATCCTGTTGATCCAGGTGTGACCTCAGCAGAAGACTGTCACCAGTCTATGAATCTAGGGGAGGGCTCAGGGAGTAACATTGCACCAGAGAAAACTATAGAAGTGGTTAGTTATTTTTCTTTTTCTTTTCATGAATGAATGTAACATTCATATGAATCTGATCCATGTGTAGGTGGAAGAAATGATAAGATCTTTAGCTTCCTATCCTTGCAGTGTCAAATGTAGATGTTAAAAAGCTATTAAAATAGAAACAATTACTAAACTTAAAAATAGAAACAAGAAATTAGGAAACTGGCTGGGTTCAATTTCAGGATCACTATGGTAAATTCAGAATAACCCTTGCATAGAGTCATACTGGATTTACACTGGTGTAATTGAGTTCAAAATCTGGCTAACTAGGTTAAAAGTAGATGTTTTATCATCTAGCCTAAAAATCTCAGTAAGGGGACAGTAACCATCTATGTGCAATTTGTCTATGTTCCTTTCTTTTCAGCTAGAAATGCCATTGAAGACTACACAGCAAATGTTCAACTAGTTCTGGGGCTGCTAAAATCCTCTTCTTTTGACAAGAAAAATCCAAATATAAGTGTTAAAATGTAGATCAGAAAAATAAAATCAAAATGTTTATGACTTCATCAATTGGTTTTCTTGCTTTCAGAGAGTCCCAGGAGTGTAGAGAGGGTTAGTCTTATCAATGGGTGGAGCAGCTTTGGAAAAATTCCACATTGGTTTCCCCATTAAAGAGAAATTCCTCAGATTTGATTTTTCCTGGAAGAGTAAATGTCTTTTTTTCTAGCGGCATTAATTGTAACATTTCCAATTTGCAAAGGACAAATTGTGAGGGATTGTCCTGCATTTCCAATGAAATGTGATACCTCTTTGTGCTATAAGTAATGACTGAGCTAATAACTCTCTCGCTACAGCTGAGCTTTCCAGAAGAGTAGTTTCTAGTTTGGTGTGTGGACATGGCCATATAAATACTAGTCTTGTAACTAGCAATCACAAGCCAGATAGGAACTATCTCTATGCACTGCACCCCAGATATGCAAACCACACCAAAGGGTCTGAGTTTGTTCATTCTGGCTTGTGAATTAACACCATTAATGACACGCCTAAGAATCTTGCCCTCAGTTATACCTATATAATCCCATTGTCCTCAGTTACACCAAGAACAACCCTATTGCCTTCAATAGGCAACAAGTGAAGTATTTGGGGCCACAACGGCATCTCTGTAATTGGAATTAAGTTATTGACACTGTTGATGATGCTTCAGCTATAAAAAAAAAAGCAGTTGGCTTTTCCAGAGTGACAGGACTCCCTGTAGGAAGGAGTCAAATCTTACTGTTTTTCACTAAACTAAGCAGAGCGACTGAATGCACATAGAATGCCGTTCTGCTTAGTAAGTACGTGCCATTACACAGTCAGTTTGCATGGTCAAGTAAGAAAAATAACTTGAGTTTGGTTTACAAGTTCTGCTGAGGACCAAGCCCATTGGAAATGAGCAATGAAAAAAAATGAATTAGAGCTTTCTCACTAGAAGTATGAAATAATTGGGAAGACATGAGGAATTTAATGCTGTACCATGTGCTTGGTAGGTGCTTCAGAAGCTATTTCAATCAATACTTTTATTTTTAACATAGTATGTGACATTGGGTTAGAAATGTTTTTTCACTTGTTTGGACACATTCATAACATTAATGGAGTTATCAGGAAAATGTTACAGTAAGATGCAACTGAATATCCTTCCTACTGAAATATGTTGATAATATCCAAGGCCAAGACACAATGTAAAGGAAATGTTTTCCCTCTGATAAAGTAATTAATTGGAATAACTTTGGCAGAATAAATGGGTTTTGGCCTGGACTTCATTTCCACACATTACTCTTGTGTTTTATTTTACTCCAAGAATAAAACAGAACCAGGCAATGTATTAAGAAGTATAGAGTAGCAATGCCATTCTCACCCCCCTATTGATAAAAGTTAGCATCACCCGCATATTGGACCAAACATAGAAACAGCAACTGATCATCATTTCCTTTTGCCTCTAATTGTGCTGAATTGTTAACGTCAGCTGATACATAAAAACAGGAAAGAACCTGCATATGCTAAATCTTACAACTTCAAACCTTTTGAACAACCCATAGTCTTAAAAATTAAGCACTTACCTTTTACTTCTAAGAGTACACTGTATCTCGGAGTGTGCTTCCCAGCGCTGGTGGACAGATATGCACTAGCTCTTCTCCAATTAGCACACTAAAAATAGCGGTGTAGTCCAGGCAGCAGCTCAAGCTAGCCATCGAAGTACAAACTTGACCAGACCCCCCGGATACATACTTAGGAGGCTAGTTCAAACCATGGTCCATGCTGCACCTGGCTATACTTCTATTTTTAGCACACTAGCTCAAGCAGTGGGAAGCACATCCCTAACAATGGTGTAGATGTACCCTAAAATTAAGGTTCAAGGAATGATGTGAAGCCCACTGATGTAATGGAATATTGCCCACTGACTTCAGTGGGCTTTAGGTCTGGCTCTAAGTGCTACTTAAGGGCTGAGAGATGTACCCTTAAACTGGGCAATCTTAGCTTCTGATCAACAGCAGTCCACTTCACAAAATAGATTAGCATTTACATCACCATTGCCAGGAGAGACTGAAGTCTAACCTGGTGTGGAGACTGAACTACTCTGAATCTCCCTCCCTCCCGCCAAAAGAAGTTATTAACTCTGCAGTATAAGGGCTTGTCAACATGCAGACACTCAGGAAAACTCCAAATTAACTAAAAGTGGATTAGTTAAACTGCATTAAACCCTTGTGTGGACACTCCCGTTCAGCATTAAAGTGGCCTTAATTTGGTTTAACTTCCAAGTAAGAGATTATCTCTCCTGAGTGTCCCCTGCAGACAAGTCCTAAATTATTGAAAAGCCTCAGACTGGCTCCTATATTTTGACACAGTGAACGCAGTAGGCCCAGAAAAGAGAGAACTCAGACTGGCTGATTGGAGCAGGAGAATGGACTTTCTCTTGAAGAGGGCACTTGACACTGGAGATACAGCTGAAGATACCACTGAAGAAGAAATGGGATGTTTGGGATGGGTGGGAAAGGGATGCTCAGATCGCAGTGTGAGGAAGGGATCTATTGGATACTTCCTCAACAGAAGACATGTTACAAATGGGAAGAGAGATGCCCAGCAACCCCCCTCAGAAGTGGTGCTTGCATGAACGTGGTAATTGATGGGATGGGGTTGTGGATCTTTAAGTAAGGCTTTTGGGGAAAGGAGAGTGGTCTGGACAGATGAACAAGGCCTTGGGAGACAGGAATGTGCTAATCACACCAGCTCTTAGTGACTTCCTATGTGCTCTTGGACAAATCATTTGAGAGCCTTCCCCATCTATGAAATGCAGATAATACTTACTTATGTACCTCTTAGGGCTGGTGAAATAATTAATTAGTTAAGGCCAGATTGTGTCCAGCCCTGCACTTTTTCACATTTGCTATCAGGTCACCCTATATTGCTATAAGGTGTGTTTTCTAATCCTTTAATCATGCTCAGGTCCTTTCTTTGAACCCTGTCCAATTTATCAATATCTTCCTTGTACTATGGAAAGCAGAACTGGGCACAATATTCCGGAGTGGTTGCTACTCCTGGGGGAATTCTGTACCAAAAAATGAAAAATTCTATGCACAATATTTTAAAATTCTGCACATTTCATTTGTCAAAATAACATTATGTAATCATGCCAGTTTCAATTATTTTGGTCATTTATTTCAAAATAGGAATCAGCAGCATGTCTGAAGCAATACACACATACACAAAAATTCCTCCAGGAGTAGAGAATTATAGACACCCATATGACAACCCAGTTCCTGTTTCTCTGCTTCCCCTCCCCGGACAGCAGCTGCGGGAGGGGGGGGCGGGGACAGCCCAGACACTCACACCCCCTACCCTCCTAGAGCCCAGGGATCCAGAGGGAGAAAGCCTGGGGCTAGGTCCTAAGTTTGCACAGTTTCCTGCAGACCACTGCCTCCTTACTTCAGGGCATGCTGGGAACTGCAGCTCCTGGAACCCTCCAGTTCCCTCCCTTTCCCTCTCCTCCTGGTCTTGTCTTCTATTTGTGAGCTGGGCTCTGCCATGTCTAGCAGCCCCTAGTGGCAGCCGACCTTTCTGTGGGGGGAAAGGAAATTCTGAGCACCCAATATTAATTTCTGTAAAATTCTGCATTGTACAGTGGTGTAGAGTTCCCCCAGGAGTAGGTTGCACCAGTGTCAAGTACAGAAGTAGAATAGCCTCTCTACTCCTTGTGATTCTCCTGTTTAGTCATCCAAAGATTGCATTAGCCCTTTTGGGCACACCATTGCTCACGTTCAGCAGATTATCCACCACAAGTTTTTTTCCGGAGTCACTGCTTCCTGGGATAGAGGCCTCATTGTATAAGTATCACTTCTGTTCTTTGTTTTTAGATGTATACAAGCCATATTAAAATGGATATTGTTTGCTTACACAGTTTACCCAGCAATCCAAAGCACTCTGAATTAGCCACCTCCCCTCTTCATCATTTGGCACTCCCCCAATTTTTGTAATCTGAAAGCTTTATCAGTGAGTTTTATGTTTTCTTCCTGGTGATTGATAAAAATATTAAATAGCATAGGGCCAAGAACCAGTCCCTGCAGGACCCACCAGAAACACAGCCATTCAGCAATGATTCCCCATATACAAAGACAATTAATCAGTTTTTAATCCATTTAACACGTCACGTTCATTTTATATGGTTGTTTTAATCAAAATGCCATGAGGTTCTATGTCAAATACCTCACAGAAATCTAAGTCTATTATATCAACACTACTACCTTTATCAACCAAACTTGTAATCTCATCAAAGAAAGATATCAAGTTAGTTTGATAGCATCTATCTTCTATAAACCCATTTTTATAGGCATTAATTATATTACCCTCCTTCAAATCTTTATTAATCAAGTCCTGTATCAGCCACTCCATTATCTTGTCAAGGATTTATGTCAGACAGAAGAGCTTAATATTAGCCTGGTAATTCCCTTTAGCCTTTACCCTTTTTACATATTGGTACAACATTAGCTTTCTGTTTAATCACCTTTCTTGTAGAAATGCAGCAGAGGCAGAATTTGCAGGTTAGTTATATAAACATCTTTCCAGTATTAGAATATGTCATAAATACAGACCTATGCACTAGTTGGATTTAAACATGTTATGCGGTTGGCCCAAAATCTTAGACAGGCAAATGCAGATGAGGTGAAATTCACTTCCCCCTTATTGAGGAGTTGTATTTGGGCTAAATATGGGTGGAGTGCAGCGAGGTGAAATTCACTTCACAAATCCAAGGTCATAGCTTCTACATGTGGCACCATAAATGATCTGGAAAAAGGGTAAGCAGTGATGTGGCAAAATTTGCAGATGATACAAAATTACCGTATTTTTCGCCCTATAAGACGCACTTTTTCTTCCCCAAAACGGGGGGGGAAAAGTTGGTGCGTCTTATAGGGCGAATGTGCGCCCCGGTTCCCCCCTCCCCGCCGCGGGCGGGCTGCCGGGAGCGTTCCGGTTCCCCCCTCCCAGCCGCGGGTGGGCTGCCGAGGTTCCCCCCTCCCCGCCGCGGGCGGGCTGCCGGGAGCATCCCGGTTCCCCCCTCCCCGCCGCGGGCGGGCTGCCGGGAGTGCTCCCGGCAGCCCGCCCGCGGCGGGGAGGGGGGAACCGGGACGCTCCCGGCAGCCCGCCCGCGGCGGGGAGGGGGGAACCGGGACGCTCCCGGCAGCCCGCCCGCACGGCGGGGACGGGAGAGCGAGGCGCTTTTTTTTTTTTTTTTTTGTCCGGCTTTTTTATTAAAAACCGAGGGGGCGTCTTATAGGACGGAGCGTCCTATAAGACGAAAAATACGGTACTAAAGATGGGTAAGACCCAGGCAGTCTGTGAAGAGCTACAAAAGGATCTCTCAAAACCGGGTGACTGGGCAACAAAATGGCAGATGAAATTTAATGCTGATCAATGCAAAGTAATGCACCTTGGAAAGCATAATCTCAACTATACATATAAAATGATGGGATCTAAATTAGCTGTTACCACTAAAGAAAGATCTTGGAGTGACTTTGGATAGTTCTCTGAAAACATCTACTCAATATGCAGTGGCAGTCAAAAAAAATCAAACAGAATTCTGTGAAGTAAGAAAGAAAGGAATAGATAATAGGACAGAAAATATCATGTTGTCTCCATATAAATCAGTTGTATGCTGACATCTTGAATACTGTGCAGATGTGGTCGCCTCATCTCAAAAAAAGATATATTGGAATTGGAAAAGGTTCAGAAAAGGGCAATAAAAATGATTGGGGTATGGAATGGCTTCCATATGAGGATGGATTAATAAGACTGGAACTTTTCAGCTTGGAAAAGAGACAGCTAAAGGAAGATACGATTGAATATAAAATCATGAGTGATATAGAGAAAGTAGATAAGAAAGTCTTTACTATTTCTCATAACACAAGAACTAGGGGTCACAAATTAAATGACTAGGAAGCAGGTTTAAAACAAATAAAAGGAAGTATTTCTTCACACAACACATAGTTCACCTGTGGAACTCCTTGCCAGAGGATGTTGTGAAGGCCAAGACCATAACAGGGTTCAAAAAAGAACTAAATAAATTTATAGAGGATAGGTCCATCAATGTCTATTAGCCAGGATGGGCAGGGATTCCTAGCCTCTGTTTGCCAAAAACTGGGATTGGGCAAGAGGGGATGGATCACTTGAGGATTACCTGTTCTGTTCATTCCTTCTGGGGCACTTGGCACTGGCCACTGTCAGTAAACAGGCTACTGGGCTAGATGAACCCTTCGTCTGACCCAGTAGAGCCATTCTTACGTTCTAATGCTACTGATTAAACTTGAAAGTAATAATACTGCTCTGTACTCCTGGCACACCACATGGAATACATCACACAGAAATCTCCTCTTGACTGGTTAGGGAAGCTTACAAAAAATAAAAGCAAAGAAAAATACAAAAAAGGACCAAAAATGATAAAAGGATGGGCCAGTTCAAGAAAACACATCAAGAAATATGAAACTTATGAAGAAAGCATCTAGAAAAAAAACGAGAGAGCTATAATCCATCTATAAATACCTGCAAATAATGTAAATAAAGGGGATCGATCATTCACAAGCTCATAAGAAGTTAACTTTAAGCCATTTCTTATCTTATGGAAGGGAAATTTTAAGTTCCATATTAGGTAGCATTAACACATAGAAAAAATTGGTTAGTACACCAGATAGTATTTGCAGTGGTTAGCTAAGACATCAGTAGGAAAGAGGTAGTGATTAGTTCTGCAAAATGCAAGCAGGGAGATTATATAACTCTATAGGTTCTTCTGAACCTACTACATAAGATTGTCAATTATCCAGAATTGGGTTAACCAGGATGTGGATTAACCAGGATGTCAAAAAAAAATACACGTAACTCGCAGGGCTGGCTCTGGAATTGTTACTGCCCCAAGCACACACACACACACACACACCCACACCCACCCATCAGAGTGCAGGGCAGTCAGTGAACCAACACTCCCTCTCCCCAGCACAGGGTGGCTGGTGAACCAACCCCCCCATATTTCCTATGGATGGTGATTATCTGGAATTTTATTAACCAGGATTAATTTTTTTCCTATCATCCTGGATAATCAAGTCTACTGTATTATGAATCCTGTTAAAATTTTTGCCAGCCAGTTTTAGCTTTCAGAACAAGTTTGTTTAGTGTTATCAGACTAGACTATCTACAGTTGTAGAATAGCAATTTCATAGAATCTATTTTGACAACATCACAATCATTATAAAAAATAATAACCCAGAAATTAATATTTGTGATAATTTATTATGGTGCTTGTAAGCATATAAACCGCATCACCAAATGTTTGGAGCAAGTAAAATTGAGGCTTTTAATTTCAGGATATATTTCAATACTTCATAGTTTAGGATTTTCAGAATGTTACTAAAAAGGAAATAAGAAAATGTTGCTATTCAGGAAAGGCTAATAGAATAGAAAGTGTATTTCCATATTAAGGCCTCCTTTTAGCAAAGCACTTCAGCACTTGCTTAAGTTTTATCATGTCTATTGGCCCCTAGATGTACAAGCTGACTATTTGGGTTAGAGGGGCTTGACTCTCAACTTGAAGCAACCAACTAAAAATGTGCTCCGTTGTTTAAACACAATGGATAAAGTTTTCATCTCAGTTTGTACCAGTTCAACTCTACTGATTTTGCGACAGGCATGATCTTAAAGTGGTTAGAAAGAGTCTGTACCATAACGATTGTTCTACTTGATACAATTTTATTTCCTTTATCATCAGTGAAATATGAATAGCTGAACCAAAATGCAGTTTTCTGTTAAAATGTAACTTTTCCAATAAGATGATATCCGAATCATCTGTGATTTAATACTGGTTTTAGGCTCCCCTGCATAACTAATGAGCTTTTATAAATCTTCACCTGAAAAAGAAAACTTTTAACATTCCACTGTATTGACAACAGCTCCACTTCATATATCTGAAGATTTTAACAGCCACAACCATTCAGAATAGTTACATCATGGCTCTGAACTATGATTGCACACAGCTATGCAGTCCATTGAAATACTACACAATAGGGAAAAGGAAAAAAAAAAACTGGAGAGTAGAGGAGCTTTGTTCACTAAACTGAGCTGGTTTGTAGCAAGCTCCAACCCGGTATGGCAACAACGTCCTCATGCTTTCTGGTAGACTCTCGTACACTTGCAACCATTCATGTCACATACCTGGAAAACAAAGAGATTAATGCAGTAGTGTATAGGCCAGCGGTTCTTAACTCGGAGTCCGGGGCCCTCTGGGTGGCCACAAGCAGGTTTCAGGGGGGTCTACCAAAATAAACCAGAGTGCAGGACTAGCATTGGACTCACTGGGGCCCATGGCAGAAGGAAGAATCTCAAGCCCTGCTACCTGGAGCTGAAGCAAAAGCCCAAGCCACTTAGCTCCACAGGGCCCCCTGTGGTGTAGGGCCCTGGGCTATTGTTCTGCCTGCTACTCCCTAATGTCTTGTAATAGAGATAGATAACATAGATTAGATAGATAGATATAGGCTAAATTATTGCAGAACACAGGGATGCAGATGGCAGTTTATAATAGATTTTGAGTCTCTTTTAAAGTTGGATTCCTGCTGTAGTCTATAGCCTTGCAATAGTCAATGATCAGAAAGTAGGAATGCACTTACCACCACCAGTTTCCCATCCTCTATCTTCCGTGTTATTGTGGACTCCTTGCCATCCCACTGCTGGAGCTGAGTCAATGTGTTACCATTTAAGGTGAACAGACTCTGCAAAGAAAAGCAGGATTTAAATACAGTAGACTCTCAATTATCCGGGATGAGAGGGGAAAATTAATCCCGGTTAATAAAATCCTGGATAATCAAGAGCCACAGGAAATATGGGGGGGGGGGGGGGGGGGGAGGTGCTGGCCGCCCTGAGCCCTGGGGGGAGAGGAGGGGTGTGCCAGCCGCCCTGCACCCTGGGGATAGGGGGTGGTGCACAAGCGGCCCCTTGCCAGCCAGGGTCTTGCCAACTGCCCCCGTCAGTGCCCACTGCCAGCCTGGGTGTAGGAAACCCAGGCTGGCAGCAGGCTGAGACCCCAGCACACAGGAGCCTGGAGGGAAACCTCACAGCAGCAGCAGGCTAAGCACTTTGCCTGCTACCGCTTTGGGGTTTCCCCCTAGGTTCCTGCAAGCCAGGGTCCCGCCACCTGCCCCAGTCAGCTCCTGCTGCTAGCCTGAGTGTAGGGAACCTAGGCTAGCAGTGGGAGCTGAGTGGGGCAGGCGGTGGGACCCCGGCTGGCAAGGGGCCAGCGGGGGAAGCCCCAAAGCGGATGCGGGCTGAGCGCTTAGCCTGCCACCACTTTGGGGTTTCCCCCCAGGCTCCTGCCAGCGGGGGTCTTAGGTTGCTGCCAGCCTGGGCTTCCTACACCCAGGCTGCCAGCGGGCTGAGACCCCGGCTCACAAGGGGCCGGCAGGGGAAACCCCAAAGCGGTGCAGGGAACCCAGGCCAGCAGCGGGAGCTGAGTGGGGCAGACAGTGGGACCCGCTGGCAGGAGCCTGCAGGGGAAGCCCCAAAGCCAACCCCTGTTTTAGACATCCCGGTAAACTGCAGCCTGGATAACCCGAGCCCAGACAATCGAGAGTCTACTGTATTTTCCTCAGTCTCTTTGAGTGGAGGAGACACACTTCCACACTGTACTCCAAGGCCCGATTGAAGTCAAAGGGAGTTTTGCCATTGACTTCAGTATGACCAGGATTTTACTCTAAATTCTCATGGCTCCTGTTCTTCCAGTACTTTGCTACTTGTTCAGTCACTGCTTTGGCACATTTATACACGAAACATGACTTCAACAGCATGCACCATTGAAGTGAACAAGACCTGCTTAGTGTGCCATGTTCACCTCCTCGTACTTGTGCTTTAGCTTTTTGTATCATCTACGTCTGAATCTTGCACTTGGCAGATATGTTGCCAGTGCACAGGTGAGGAGTGGGAGGGCCTTGGCCAGTGGCCAGCATTCATACAAGGAGATAATTGGCCTGAGAAAATCCTATGAAGAGGGAATAATCTTTCTTCACCCTCCACCACCTCCTCCCAGGGATAGTCCCTTTAATCAGTCAAGTTGGAAGCTACTTCAACTCTTGTAAAGACGGGGAATATGGAGTCTGAGTCACATTTAATTTACTCCCTGTATAGATTATTCCACTTGCTACTCAAATGTGTGACATTGGGTCATCAGATTAGTTGTAGGGCCATATCCTACTCCCATTAAAAATCAAAAGGCTTTTTTGTCATTAATTTCAATGAAAGTGAAATTTGGCCTTTGGAATTTTTAAACATGGATCTAGAGGGCTGCCAGTTTTATCACCCCACAGCTGCCATACAAATTGAAAATGATTAACCAAAACATACCAGGCTTTACTTGGTTTCAGTACTTTACCATTTGTAGACTGGTTAGTCCATAAAAACTGATGGATTTCAATGGGGCTAGTGATGACAGGGGTACCCACTCCCCACCAGAACAGGGTACTACTCAACATGAGAAAGAATGGGGGAAACTGGGTCCTTAAATAGCATATATATCTGTAAGCCAGACCCTCCAGTGGACTGGGTGTAATCAATGAAAAAAACTCTTGTACTAACCTGAACTTTCCTGCCGTCTAATGTATTTTCCTCACATTTCTCACCCAGCTTGAAGCTGAGCTGTGAAGATTTAAAGGTGCTCTCTGTTTTTATGGTGATTGTATCTCCATCCTTGATTAAATAAACATCTGGTTTGGCCATGCTCCCCACTTTCCTCATGGGCATGCCCACACCTACAGAGCAAGAGCAACAGCATATCAGACGGGACAGTTAAACACCAAGCCCACATAGAGAGAGGATCTCTTTTAATTAGCCAGGGTGAGGGAGGAGAAATTCATTGTGCAGTCTCATTCATTGTGAATGCTCCTGAGATCTAAATCAAATTGGATTTCTCCCCTTACAGGACCTGCAGGTCTCCTGAAAAGCAGTATCTCCATTCACACAAGCAGACGTGTAAGGTGGAAAAGGAGAAATAAGAGCTGTAAAGTCGGACACAATCTTCTTGTAACACAAGTTGAAGTGTTTTAAAAGTTCTCCAATTGACTTTTCAAACTGTAAAATTAATCCACTTTTATATACAATTTACATTTAAATGTATATTCATTATATAGATGTATTCCTTCTAACTTACTTATGGAACACCTAGCTGTCTCTCTAGACAGGTATGTAAAATAATAAAATGTACATTTTGAGACCAATGTCAAAAGTATGAAATCCTCTCAAACTAGAAGACTCCTCTATGCAGAAAAAAAGCTTAAGGGGAAAATATGAGCTTTGGAGCATGACTTGAAATTCAACATAGTAAGACTTTAGCACACTACTAAAGAAAGCACTTGAGGTTCCTTCATCAAAAAAGTACCTTGCCTCCAGCCCCCTCCTGATTAATCCAGTGACTCATTAGCTGGAGTGCTTCACCCAGCTAAACTAATTCAACAGGTTTCAGGCTTTGGAGTTACTCAGGACTTTCACCATGCAGGGCTTTATACAGCAGTTCTTGATCAGCCATTTAAAGTGCATCGAACAATAAACTGGAAGCCAATGCAGAGTGCCAGGGTGACATTCTTTCTGCAAGAAGTGTCACAAGTAAGCCAGAAGCTGCATTCTGTGGTAGCTGCATTCTGTGGTAGCTGCAGTTTGATCCATGAACAGGAAGCAGATGCCTGGCGTGAGGTGGCTGCAGCCCCTAAACAGTTTCTTGCAGGAATGAGTTAGGTACCTGCCTTGCTGTGCACAAAAGAGCTGGAGGGGCTCACAAAAAAAGGTAGAGCCCACTTAATAATAATAGCTTTAGCTCAGTACTTCGAGTACTTGCCTGGGAAACAGGACATACAGGTTAAATTCCCCACTCTACCAGGAGGGGCTGGGAGGGGAGAGAAAGGATAATGGAAGAGTGATTGGAGCAAGGGAATTGGCCTGGGCTATCCCACATGGGTACTCTAACCACTGTACTACAGAATCATTCTGTCTCTGGCCCAATGACTATATAAGTATTTATCCTCAGTGAAACCATCATTTGGGGATGAGAAAGCAGCACAGAGAGAGAGAGACTCTGGGTCCCCATCAGGAAGGCAGAAGAGCCAGGCAATCTTGAGACCCAATCATGACACAGGTGGAAGTACCATTGAAGAAACAACCCTTTCTAATGTTAAGACTGTAGGTGGAGTCTGAAAATGTGATTCTGTGGCTTGTGGACAGACATGTAACTGCTCTGAAGGTAATATTTGGAATTGATCGTCTGGACAGGAACTGTAAAAGGAGCTCTGTGTTAAGTGCTAACAATTCCTTGCAGACTATATTTAGAGCCATTCACTTTCAAAACTATACTCCTAGCAAAATCTGCATTTAATCTTGGAAATTATTTAGATTTAAAATCTAAATTCATGTGGAGCCTAAATATGCCCTATATTAGATTAAATATGCTTTTAAAAAGTGTTGACAAACATGTTAAGGGTGGTGATAAAAATTAAGTCAGAATTCAGCCTGATACCTCTTTTCATGCTTGTTTTCTGGGATCAAATGGGGGGAGGAGACAGATGGACATGAGCTAAGAACCTAGTGTGTTCACTATAACTTTTTAATTTCCCAAGTATGTGGTTGACTTGTACCAAAAACTAACAATTTAATATTTTGTACTTCACTAAGGGCTGGTCTTCACTACCAGGGGGATCAACGGCAGATACGCAACTTCAGCTACGTTAATCATGTAGCTGAAGTTTGCGTATCTGCAGCCGACTTACCTGCCGTCTTCATGGCGGCGGCAAGCGGCGGTGCGCTCCCCCGTTGACTCCAGCTTGCGCCTCCTGGCAAGCTGGAGTTGCGGAGTCAACGGGGGCGTCGCGAGTGATCGATTTCTCACATCTTCACAAGACGCAAGAAATTGATCGCTACCCGCCAATCCAGCAGGTAGTGAAGACCAGCCCATAGACTGCCTTTTCACGATCTGATTTTAAGATCTTTAGATTTTTTTTAAACAAACATTGCTCGTATTCTTGTTTAATGTCATATGCTGCATAGCAGGAAGTTGTATTGCTTTGCTATGAATGTTTACAATATCATAAGTTGCACTGTCTTGTTATGAGTCAATTTATTAACAATTAAACAGTTTATCATTTTTAAAAAAAAATTGTGAATTCTTTATGACTTACAGTAAGATTTTCAAAAGTGCCTAAGGGAGTTTTTTCAAAAGTGTACCTTAAATCTTAATTTTGCTGTCTCTCGCTTGCAGTACAGTCTTCTGTCACAATATGGCAAGTGGCTTGGCACGGAGCAATCACCACATTGTGCTGCAGTAAAGCCATTCAAATGTTGTAGCCAAATGTACACCCTCACCCGAGGCTATCTGCATACCCAGTCCCCAGCTCCAATGACTCTTTCATTATTTATCTACAAGGGAGCAGCTTCAATGAGAGCACCCCACACCAGAATATCCCATAGCTCATCTTGAAAACATGACCCCAAAAGACTCAAAACCCCTAAGGGAAATTAAAAGGACCCCAACAGTTTTTTAATCGAATTTCAGAATTGGGAGGGGTCTCCCTTGTAGTTTTTGAACAGTTGAGATTGGCAATTTAAATTAATCAAAACTGGGAGGAAGTTTTCAAGGAAGAAAATACTTGGGATAGAAAGTGAACTGGTGGGGCTACCACTCAAACTGTTAAGGAATACAGATACATTTTACATCTAACAATAGAAAGAGTCTCTTCAATGATATTGTGTATCCCAGGAGCAACAGCATTGATATGACCCCTTCTGATAATCTACTATCAGACAAATTCATGAGAGAGTATTGCAGCGCAAATTTAATAGAAAATAGGAAGAGGCTGATAATTGTGTTACAGTTGGGGATTTCCACTCCATTCTCTTCTCATGCTGTCATTTATCCACCTGAATTTAACACTAAAGACTGTCATTTAAAATGCATGCATACACAAACAAGTTTCCAATCTATTATTAAATTTTAATACAAGGAACTGTGATTCTAGTCAGTTTGAATCCAGTGTGCTCTGATTTTGCAGATTTAATGCACAATACAAAATCTCCTCTCAACCCAGATAATATGCAAGCTACTTTGTTTATAACCATAAGAAATTCAAGGTGTATATACCACTGAGTCCCAATCTGCTCTCACTTCCACTGATGTCAATCTGAAGAAATTTCAGGGAGTTTATTTCAGTGGAATTGAGAGCAAATTATGTATGGTCCAGGGCTTTAGACATTCAGCAAACCTAGAGGTTACAAATGCCTCATGGCAGATGCTTTGTTTAAGCAATGAATGTGCAGATGTATTGGTAAAAAAAAACGAGGAGTACTTGTGGCACTTTAGAGATTAACAAATTTATTTAGAATCATAGAATATTAGGGTTGGAAGGGACCTCAGGAGGTCATCTAGTCCAACCCCCTGCTCAAAGCAGGACCAGTCTCCAACTAAACCATCCCAGACAGGGCTTTCTCAAGCCTTTACCTTTGGACATAAGCTTTTGTGGGCTAAAATCCACTTCATCAGATGTTTAGAGTGGAACATGCAGTAGGAAGATATACATCTATACACACAGAGAACATGAAAAGATGGGGGTTGCCATACCAACTCTAAGAGACTAATCAATTAACGTGAGCTATTATCAGCAGGAGAAAAAAAACGTTTGTAGTGATAATCAGGATGGCTTTTCCAAACAACTGACAAGAAGGTGTGAGTAACAGTAGGGTGCTACCCATCTCGGGTGCAGGATAATAAAGACTAACACGTACACATGTTCATTTTCTCTATATTGAATAGATTTTGTTTTCTGTTTTTCTCCACATTTCCTAACCCCAGAGCAGGACCAAAACCAGTCCAAGAGGTCCCCTCCCCAGAAGAGAATGTGCTCTGCCCAGCATCAGCTTAGCCAGCAGAGGAGAGAGGCTCTTGCTATTCAAGCCATCGCACCAGGACTGACACTGCTTTTATGTGGACGCCCTGGGAATTGTCTCCTTTCCCGTTAGTTAGCAACCTATTCCCAGGCGGCAGACCTTGGCCAGAGCATGGGAAGAGCTGAAGAAGCCAGGAACGAAGCTTTAGATCCCAGAGTGAGCCCCGGCTCCGAGCCCCGCACCAGCCTCCCTCCCTCCCGCACGGGGCGGGGGCTGGTTTCTATCCCGCACGGCCCCTCCAAGGCCTCCTCACCTAGCTCCTTCATGTAGTCATCGAAGCCTTCGCTGGAGACGAGGCTCCACTTGCCCAGGAAATCGTCTATGCTCATCGCGCCGGTTGGCCAGGGGGTGTCCCGCGGGCGGTGGAGGCTGGAGGACGGTGGAGGCTGCAGATGGGGGTCCCGGGAGCCTTTATCCCGAGGCCCCTGAGCACGTGCTGCCGGCGAGAACCAATGGGGACCGACGACGTCAGGGATTCCTGCGCCCGGCCCTCGCCCCCTTCGCTCCTCCGCCCCCGGGAGGGGAGAGCCGGGCGAGGTTCGCCCCGCCGCGCGCCGCCTGCCCAGTCAGCGCCGGCAAGCACGGACCTGCGGCGGCTGCTCTGCGACGTCGGCGTTTCGCCGGGGAGCGCGCATTGCTGCCGCCGGGCCAGAGGAAAGTGCCCTGGCTGCTGGAGCCCGGAGGAAAAGCGCGCGTGTCCCGAGCAGCGCCCCACCCCCCGAACATCTGCAAAAGAAACCAACCCCCCTGAACATCTATAACCCGCCTCCGAACATCTGCAACCCCCCCGAACATCTGCAACCCCCCCCGAACATCTGCAACCCCCCCGAACATCTGCAAAAGAAACCAAACCCCCTGAACATCTATAACCCGCCTCCGAACATCTGCAACCCCCCCGAACATCTGCAACCCCCCCCGAACATCTGCAACCCCCCCGAACATCTGCAAAAGAAACCAAACCCCCTGAACATCTATAACCCGCCTCCGAACATCTGCAGCCCCCCCGAACATCTGCAACCCCCCCCACATCTGCAACCCCCCCAACATCTGCAAACCCCCCCCAACATCTGCAACCCCCCAAACATCTGCAACCCCCCTGAACATCTATAACCCGCCTCCGAACATCTGCAACCCCCCCGAACATCTGCAACCCCCCGAACATCTGCAACCCCCCAAACATCTGCAAACCCCCCCAACATCTGCAACCCCCCAAACATCTGCAACCCCCCAACATCTGCAACCCCCCCCAACATCTGCAACCCCCCAAACATCTGCAACCCCCCTGAACATCTATAACCCGCCTCCGAACATCTGCAACAACCCCGAACATCTGCAACCCCCCGAACATCTGCACCCCCCCCGAACATCTGCAGTCCTCAAAGCCTCACACCGCGGGAAAGGTAACGCCCCAGCCAGCTGGATCCTGCCCATTGTTGTTACCAAGCCCCCCAAGTTGCCCCCCAAGATCGCTATAATGGACGAGTGCAGCACAAGCACACCCAGGCGTCCAGCCCCGGTGCCTACTGCAGCACCCGTGCAGCAAAACCCGGACCCAGCACCTGCGTGCTGCGGGATCCAGCCAAATCGTGGCCCCGAGACTCTAACTTATAATGACTAAACACGTCTAGCTGCTCTGACTGCAGGGGGCCCATTGTGCATTCCCGCAAATGAATGCCACAAAACCGCAGAATTGAGCGCGGGACCCTACTAGAGCCCCTCGGTTTTGGAGCTCACATTCCAAGGCGTGAAAAAAGAACACGAGTAGCTGCTCTTACTGCACCGGGAAATCCAGCACAGACCGATGAAAAACCTGCATCTTGTATCTGAACGTTGCAATTTCTGGTTCCAACCAGCAAACTGTACGATTTGTTATTAATCATATATTTTATGGTAGGACCAGATCAATCAAGAATGGGTTGTGCTAGGCACTGTACAGATACGGAATAGTGCACAGTCTCTTCCCCCAAAGAGTTTACAATCTACATCTAAACAGAAAACAAGGATAGCCATTCCTGCTACATTGGAAAAAATTGATACCCTGCCCTCCAGGCATCCCAGCCTAATAACACTGGACAAATGCATTTCTGATACCCAGATCTTGCTAATTTTTAATGACAATGCTCCCAAATTCTACTAAATAGACAAATCATAGCAGCTATTAGCTTCTGCAAAGTGGCACAGAAGCACAAAAAAACATGTTTCTGTCCCCTCCACCCTGCTGAATCCAGCTAGGGTTTTTGTTCCCAAAACTCTACCTAGCTAAGCAGAGGGGTGCAACTGTTCCAGTTCCACTAAAAACTACAGATCCCATCCCTACTCAAAAGCACCCCAAAGATATACAGTAGACTCTTGATTATCCAGGATTGGATTAACCAGAATGTGGATTAACCAGGATGTCAAAAAAAATATATGTGCAACTCGTAGGGCTGGCTCTGGCTTTGCTGCTGCCCCAAGCACACACACAAAATACCCCACCCGGGCACAGGGCAGCCAATGAACCAACACCCCCTCCCCCTGGTGCAGGGTGGCTGGTGAACCAACACCTCCTCTCCCCATATTTACTATGGATGGTGATTATCCGGGATTTTATTAACCAGAATTCATTTTTTCCCTATCATCCTGGATAATCGAGAGTCTACTGTATAAGCAAGTTCTGGAGTAGCTGGGTCCTACCATTTTTTGGGTCCCACGCTATCAAAACAGATAACACATGGTGTCACTCCTCCTTGATCAGAAAAATCCATGCTCCAGCAAACCGTAAGATGTGCCAGAGTCTGGGGTGTTTGGGTGCAGTAGAAGCAGCTACCCTTGTTTTCTACTAATGCCATGGAATTTAAAGTTGCCGATCAAAAATTGAACGAATACAGCAAGATCCCTATGCTGGTTCTGGGTTTTTGCACCAGGATACATTAGGATTTTGAATTGTTCTGGTGCAGCTGGAGCAACTGGTCTTGTTCTCTCTTTAGGCATTAGAATTTCTGCAAAGCTAATCCATGAAGCTAGCTGGAAAAATTTGAAATTCCAAATTATTCATTGAAAAAAGGGACATATTTTTCACCAAAAAATCATCCCATTTTTTGACCAGCTCTCGCAATCAATCAATTTTTTAAAAAATAAAGATCTTGTACAATTCCAGTTGCTCAATCCCATAAACCAAACAAGCAGTGCAGTATTCCCTTCCTGTTGGCACTGGGTTGTCAATTACTGCTCTATATATCCTTAATCTTCAGTAACCCTATTTTTTTAAATATGTGAAAATGTCTACTCATAAAAAAGCAAGTCACATTTTTTTCTTGTCATTAAATAACTAACTTTAAACATAAGTGCTTCAGCTTCCTTTCTCTTTGATATTTCTTGCACAAGTGGATCTGTGTGGGTTTTAAATTAGCCTAATATTTGCTATCTATTTCATGTCACAGCAGCTACTGTGCTGTCGGTCTGGTAGTCTTGATTTAAAAAAGGCTAAATTAAAAACCATCTGATTACAGATCAAACAGACCATCTGTTAGTCACAATCTTTAATGTATTGGGAAACAGAGTCTTCTGACCTGTGACTGAGCACAAGACTGCAGGATACGCCTCCCTAGAAGCAGAAATCCTGCCTTTACTCTACTGTTGCAAAATATTAATTCCTGATCTAGGACTTCTGAAGTCCTGTCTGCAGAGGGTTTACATAGTCATAAACTTCTGACAGGTTCAAGAATAGCAGCTGTGTTAGTCTGTATCCGTAAAGAAAGTGAAGAATACTTGTAGCACCTTAGAGACTAACTAGCTGAAATAAACTAGTTAGTCTCTAAGGTGCTACAAGTATTCTTCACTTTCTTTATAAACTTCTGGTTCACCCTCTTGGCAATACAACAGGGGACTGGAAAACACTCTATTTCCATCTAGTGGTGAGACAATATTTCTTTACCTGAAATGTAATCTAGTTACCCACGTATCTACAGTGATGACAACTCTTGTGATTTTAGCATAAGTCTTATGATATTTGGTGTTTTTCTTAAAGTCCCAGCTCCAGGGGTCATGGGAATATGGGAGCGCTTTCATTTTTAAGAAGTGTCTAGCCCCACTAGTTTGCAAAGAAAGTTTAAAATCTAATCCAACTGTACACTAAGGGGAAATACAAATTGTCTCCATTTTTAAAATAAATCAAAGGCATTTTAAGATAATCCTGTGATTTTTCAGGGGAAATGCTGTCTAATGATTTTAAATGCTTGGGATTAGCAGTGTTGAGTTGTATCTATATCTCCAATTGTCAAACTTAAAAAAAAAACTTCCTTGACATGGGAAATACTATTAGAACGGGTGATAACTCACACAAGAGAAGACACTTTGTAAGCGTGACCAATGTAGACGTGTCTTTCTGTACACACGTATATTGCACTACAACATATTATTTCTGTTTGATTACTTACATAGTGTTGATATTGGCCAAACATATCAAATGTGGGTGAATGAATTTAGGCACCTAAATCCATATTTAGGCACCAAAATAAAAGTGGCACCATTTTCAGAAATGCAGAGCTCTCATTGGCTCCCACTCAAACTTCTCTACAGATTTTGCTCTATAAATCCCTATTCAAGTCTGAGTTCAGGTTGACATCATGTTGGGACTACCTTAGAAAGAAAGAATCCCTTTCTACTGGCCAGCTCCCTCTCCACTCCAGCCACATCCAAAGGGAAGGAAAAGCTGTATATTTACATTGGAGGACAGTGAGTCCAACCCGTTACACTTCCTGTCTGGGTAGGATGAGCATTTTGAGAGTGTGATGGACCTGAAATTCTAGGTGTGTCACTAGGCTATCATTATTGTCCAAGACAAATAGAATAGAATCAGATTTAGTGTACAGAAAATGCATAGCCCAAATTAGAGATACCATTTTGACAGCTGGGGACAGCCACTGAGGGCTAGTACAGAAGCAAGTTGACCCCAAATAGGCAGGTCCTGCTTGAGCTGTGTAAGGAGTTTATCACTGACTGCAAACAGAAGGTGTGGGAAAGGATGCAAAGAGCCCTTCCCTCTACACAAGACACCTGTGTATGATGCAGACAGATTATGCACTTTAATTGCAATGAGAGCTGGGAATCAGAGCTAGCTAGCATTGCTGACAGATGAGGTCTGGTCTAATGTGACCATAGTCTCACCTCCTGCATGCCAGCCAAGGGAGGAATTAACGTCTTTCAAAATCACAATAGATGCTTTTTTGGCAGGGCACCTTCTCCCCAGCCACAACATATTGCTGACTTGTTGTGCGTGGCATAATTCTGTCCTGGGTGTTGCCTCATTAAAATGGGAGGAACCCATATAAAATTGCAATCTGATAGTATGTGTGGGCTGTATTGGGTAAGAGAGAACTTTCTTACCCCTAATTAATTATATGTCTAGAGAAATGGTCAAACTCTCTTTGCACCTGACGCCTTATAGATGTGAGGTGGATCTGCACCTATTGGAGTCTTGCCAAATTGTCCAAAAATATTAACAGCACAAACAAAATCTACTCACCTGCCCGTTAGCAGTGAAAAAGCTCATAGCATTCTACTAAGCTATCGAAAAAAGTTACTCACCTCTCCTGCTCCGTGAGTACGAAGAATTTTGCAAGGCTGACTGTTTCTATTCCCATATTTGTTTGGGTGGTACTCTGTTGCCAGCTGTGTAGTCACTAGGCTAACAAGATGAAACAGGAGTTCCTGGTTCCACAGCTGGTAAGCCTTACTCAGTTCAAAACGTACTATTATACTACATCGAGAATTGTGAAGCTATGTGTGACCCTGGACATTTGCATGTCGATACTCTTGCTATCGTTTAGTTGACAGATATTTCATTAGTGTCTGAGCTCTGGGAAGAAGCTGAAATATTTGGATGTGATTCTGACTGCAATGGGTTTTATGTGTATGTACGGCCCTACCAAATTCATGGCTGTGAAAAATGCATCCCAGACCGTGAAATCTGGTCTCCTGCATGAAATCTGTTTGTGTACTTTTATCCTATACTCTACAGATTTCACGGGGAAGACTGGCATTTTCTCGAACTAGGGGTCCCAATCCAAAAGGGGGGTTGTGAGGTTATTGAAAGGGGATCATGGTATTGCCACCCTTACTTCTGCACGGCCTTCAGAGCAGGTGCCCATCAGCAGTGCAGAAGTAAGGGTGGCAATACCATGCCATGACATCTTTACTTCTGTGCTGCTGCTGGCCGTGGCACTGCCTTCAGATCTGGGCTCCTGGCCAGCAGCTGCCGCTTTCCAGCTGTCCAGCTCTGAAGGCAGCGCCACCACCAATGGTAGTGCAGAAGTAAAGGTGGCAATATTGCAACCTGTCCCCCAACCCTCTTTTGGGCCAGGACCCCTACAGTCAGGGCCAGTGCAAGGATATTTTGCGCCCTAGGTGAAACTTCCACCTTGCGCTCCTTCTCGGCATCCCCTCCCCCCGGAGCATCGCTTATTATAAACTTTCAAAATACTTTCAAAAATATACCCTTTTTAGTCACTATCCTTCCTTCCTTCTTTCATATCAAAATCTACTATATTTTATTCTACCTTTAAAATATTCAGTTATTTTTAATAAAATTTATAAAATTAGAATGGCGGATACTCCATCATACAACTGACAATATCAATATGACAGATTTCAACAACTTACACATGCACGTTCGTACATAAACATATACACTCAAATACTTAACATACACACACAATTGACACAAAGTATTAGCGAAACGATGCAGCAGCACTTGTCAGAGTCTTAAATCTGAAACAACAAAAATAGTTCGCCTCAGTTGACAACCTCCGAAAACTAGTAAACTTAGCATTATAAACAGCCTGTCAGAACGGGTAATGGCTGTGAGAAAAATGACGTCATTGCCACTTTGTACCCTAGTGAAGAAATACACTTGTGCTTGCAACGCAGAGCTGGCGTAGGCTATAGCTGTAATGTACGAGAGAACAAGTTAAAATGCATGTTCAACAACGTTTCTCTTTTCTTTATTCATTTGTTTTCCAGCAATAGTGTAAAAAAAAATTGGGGGCACTGCTTTTTGGTGCCCCCAAATCTTGGCGCCCTAGGCGGCCGCCTAGTTAACCTAGTGGTTACACCAGCCCTGTTCCTCCTCCTCTGTGGCTGGAAGCAGCTCCCATGCCTCCCCTCCCGCACAGTGCCAAAAGGCTGCTGCTGGCCACGTTCTTGTGTGAACCCTGGCAGAAATCTGGGGGTGGGGGATGTGACCCCATGTGTCCCACACACACGTGTTGCCTTGGGAAGATGCACACCAGTTACCAGGAAAGGCAGTTCCATCCCAGGGGCCGAGCCAGGCATGGAGGGCTGAGAAGGCAGGGCAGGAAGGGTCAAGTTGGTCAGTCACCCTTACCCCCATGTGAGAGAACGGGTGTGTGGGTGGCCTCTCCCCATCTGTGTTGGAGGTTGGGGAGGGGTCACCTCTCCCAGTGTGAATCCTAAAGTCTTGAAGATAAGTAGGTAAAAAAAAGAATCCATCTACTCGGTATTTCTTTTTAATGCTGGCTCAGTCAACTTGACGTTCATTTGAATGTCTGTACTGCATAGTTCTGATTGATTGCCATTAAACTCACTTGAATATGAGTAATTTTACCAGGCGTCCTGTATTCAGCACAGGGAAATACAGTCACCCTAATCAAGTCTAGTATCTTGCCTCTGATGCTGACCAATAACTGATGATTCAAATAACAACAAATGTTACACATTGCAAAGGGGGCTCTTTTCTCCCCTTTGCAGTAATCAGATTGCTCCCTTTAGCATGAAATTTCATTAACTTTACCTCAGTGCATATAACTAGAAAAACTGTTATTGATCCTAAAATATATAGTTTTTTAAAAACCCAACTAGAGGATTTGAATAGCCTGTGGTTTGTGATAGTGAATTTCAGAAGCTGACTACATACTGTGGGTAGAAATACTTCTTTTACCAATATTTGTTCTCAATTTACCTGCCATTAATTTCACTGTGTGTTTCTTGTCTTTGAATTATGAAACAGCATAGAAAGGAAAGACTGATCTGATTTTACTTGGTTTTATCAATGCAGTTTTGGACCAGATTTCAGTGCATCCTTTGAAGAGCAATACTAGATTATTATCTTTTAAACTGTCTCCTCTCCTGCTAATGAGCATTCATTTATACTAATCAAAAGGCCCTTTCAACTATTAAATCAGATATGGAAAATGTGTAACCAGTCTAATTACTCCTTTTACATTTTTACACTTATAACAACCATCAAAAAGAAATGTTCATTCTAAATATCAAAATCTTAGCACCTAGAACAGACACTCTTACTAAATGAAGAGGATGTTTATAAGCATCCATCATTTGTCACAAACTTGAATAACTTGTTTAATATTCTAAGGCATTGTCTACATATGGACGTGACCCTGTGCCTGGGGCAGCCCTCAATGAAAATGAAAAGGTCAGAGCTGGCTGCACAAGGAAGAGCAGATACTCCCAAAACTCACCAACAATTATACTGGCTATCAAGAAGCTGAAAAAAGAAATCACACAGCCCCATTTATTGCATTCCAGTTCTATGGCTCCCAATTAGCACATAGGTACAGCACAGTGAGAAGTTATTTAAAAACTCTGCTCACTATACAAAATGTTCTTCTGACCCCAAAGAGTCAGACACATTACCAGGTCAATATTAGTGTGGATCTTACCCAAAATAACAAGCTGCCAGATGATGCTTTAGTTTCTAAAACTAAAGGTTTATTATAAAGAAAAAAAAAGAACAAGAGGAGTTGTTAAATGGTTAGATAATGCGTTAGAACTCAGATATATACAGGCTCAAGATATATACAAAGACTTCAAAGTCCATATATCAGGTTCTTAGCAGTATATAGCTGCGTTTTCTGGCTTGAAAGTCCCTCTGGAACACATTGAAAGCTTGGATGGGTCATTCAGTCCTTTGTTCAGAGTTTCATTTTTAGAAAAGCTACTCCAGGGGTGTCACCCAGAAACATAGTACAAGTGTGGAAATACAGATATACCATACATATAGAGAACTCACACTACAAAGGTGATACAAACCTATTCACAAGATTATCATACTTGACAAATCATAACATTTTCACAGATACCTTACATGGCATATCTAGCATGATTCAGTGCAATTTTATAATACTGGTATTAATAAGCATCTCACACTTCCATACAGCATCACAATGGAGTTGTTCAGGAGGAACTATTCCAGAATAGCTATTCCTGAGTAACTCCATGTGTGGACACCCTTATTGTGTAATCGGCTTTGGAAGTACAGCTAAACCAGGGAAAAAATCACTAAAATCACTCTTAGGGCTGGTCTCCACTAGGGGGGCAGATCGACTGTAGATACACAATGTCAGCTACGTAAATAACATAGCTGAAATCGGCGTCTCTACAGCCGACTTACCTCCCATCCTCACGGCGGCAGCAGTTGGCGGCACGGTCCCCCATCGACTCCAGCTTAAGCCTTTTGGCGAGCTGGACTTCTGGAGTCGACGGGGGAGCCACTGGTGGTCGATTTATCGTGTCTTCACAAGACGTGATAAATCGATCGCCAAAAGATCAATCCTTCCCTGCCATAATGAAGACGAGCCCTTACACTGGAATAAATGTCTTTCCTCTGAGGGCATATCTACACTACGAAGCAAGGTTGACACAAGGTACTTATGTCGACCTAACTATGGAGGTGTATACATTGCAATGCTCCTCCTGCCATTTCAACTCACCTGTTATGCTAACCTAATAAAACCACCTTGATGAGAGGCATAGAGCTTAGGGCAATATAGTTAGAGCAACACAGTATCAGTGTAAACACTCCATTGCTGCTTACATCACCCAGGCCCTAAGTAGACTTTAGGAGGTATGCCACAATGCCCAGTGTTACCACTGGTCACTCTTTCGAACTCTGCTGCCCTGCAATCAGGTAGCAGCTGAATGCCCCTCCCCCTTGAAGCCCCAGGAAGTCTGGAATTGCTTTTCCTGTTCGTTCACATAGCAACTGCCCAGCTGAGCATGCCGGTTCCATGCAACAAATGCGCTCCTGCCTGGAGTGCATGGGAGGTGGTGGATTTTATGGGTATATGGGGAAAGGATACTTGTCAGCCACAGCTCCGCTCTAGCCCCAGGAACTTGCTTGGGGAATGGAGAAGGGCTATGATTGGGACATGCAGCAGTGCCATTAAAAATCAAAGAGCTGCGGCAGGCATACCAGAAGGCAAAGGAAGCAAATAGTCACTCTGGTGCAGTGCCATCGACATGCCACCTCTACAAGGAGGGGGCTGAGGTCAGGGTGATGGTGTATGGGTGGGAGGCTGGTTGGGGGAGCACATTGTAGGAAAAGAGGGCCTGGTTTCAAGGGAAGAAGGAAAAGAGTCAGAATTAAAACTTTCCCTGTACAAGTAAAAGCAGATACCACTGGCATTCACTTTTTCATATAGATGTAAACTGTGCAGCGTTAAATTACTGATGAAGGGTGAGAAATCGATACAATTTTTGTGTGCCTACTGGAGATTATTCATTAGAGAAAAAATATTTACTTCTCTTGAGGAAGGTTTTTGTGTTAAAATAATAACCAGTTTTCAAAACATCTTTACTTTAGTAAACGTGTTACATCAGGAGTGGGCAAACTACAGCCTGTGGGCCACATCCAGCCCGCAGGACCGTCCTGCCTGGCCCCTGAGCTCCCAACCAGGGTGATGAGCCCCAGTGCCTCCCCCACTATCCCCACCTTCCCCGCAGTCTCAGCTTGCTGCCAGTGCTCCTGCCTGTTGCTTCTGCCGGGGAGCATTGCAGCGCTGTGGCTAGCTCCGGCAAGCGGGGAGCTGGGGGGTTGGATAAGGGGCAGGGAGTCACGTGAGGCAGTCAGGGGACAGGGGGATGGGGCAGAGGCTCAGGGGTAGGGCATAAGAGGAGTGGGGGAGATTCTGGGGGGGGAGTTGGATAGGTTGGGAGTTTTGAGGGGGGCAGTCAGGGGGTGGGAAGTGGGAGGGATGGATAGGGGGCAGGGGCCAGACTGGGGAGTCACAGCCTGCCCTACTTGGCCTGCAGTTTCGCAACCCTGATGTGGCCCTCAGGCCAAAAAGTTTGCCCACCTCTGTGTTTCATTAAAATAAATTGCAGTTACATGGCTTGTTGCATGTTACAGAGCAGGATGCCCATGGAATGATGGGATTGAGAAAACTACATCCTGTGATGCTGAACCTGCTCCCATCAAGCATTGCAAACGCTTCCCCAAACACCCTGCCGCTAGTTTCAGTGCAAGAACTGCTACTGTGGATGCTCTGTCGACACAAGGGTCATAGTGTGGACATGCAACTGTAGTTTAATTACAGCGGTGGCTGTACATCAACAAAACTTAAGTCGACTTTAACTTTGTAGAGTAGATATGACCTGAGTTATTCAGGAATAGCTATTCCACATTCAATTCACACTTTGCCTTAATCCTGAATAACTTTAATGGGGAGATAAATCCTTATCTACTCCAAGGTTTCCCAGTATTTGTATGAGTGGAAGGAAGGTCATGGTTTAGTCCTTTAAAACATTGATCTAGATTTGTCCACTGCTACCTTTTGTGTTTTCTCCCACTTCATCCTGCTCTGTGTATAGTCAGGTTATATTAAGGCATTTTCAGTGTGCTACCAGTAGTAATCTCAGATCACAGTTTAAGCATTTCCTTTTAAATTTGCTCTAAACATACTGAGTTCATGTTAGCCAACATATTGCACATATACGTAGGCTGATTACTTGTATTACAGTAATACCTAGAGGCCTCAACAAGGATCATGGTCGCATGGGGCTAAGCACTATGCAAATGGTGAATAAGAGACACATGCCTTCCCAGAATATCTTGCAATCTAAGGCTCCAATCCTGAAAGTACTTATGCCTGTGGTTAATTTCATTCTCATGCTTAAGACTTTAAAAAAACACATTGCACAGTTCAACCACCAAGACCGTGTCATACATTTTCTTTTAACTAACTATTCATATATAAGCAAATTTTACTTAGGCAACTCCTCTGCCATAACTCTATTGGTGTTTTCCCACACAGACTTCCTCACTTTATTAATGTTGCAAAAGTTTCAGCACAAGGTATACCTTAGTACACACACACACACATACATAAACACTTCCCTTCAATGTTTTCACAGCCATGACATCTCAGTCTCTGCAGCACAGCATCACAAGTGTATGTCTCTCACTTGGACTCCTCAGAGCTAGAGATGAATGGCTGCCCCACAGCTCCCGTCCTTACTCCTCATAATCTCCTCCACAAAACAATCCAAAGATCTTCATAGCCAGCAGCAATTCCAGTCCAGAAATCAAGTGTTGTCCATTTTCTCAGCTTGCAGCGAGATAGGGAGGCTGTAGTCTGGATTCAAGGTGGCACTGGCTCTGGGATGCGGCCCTCACATTGGATGTGTCTTGGTTGTGTTGTTCAGCCAGAGTCCAGAGGAAGGTCTCCAGTTCCCCCATAACATTTCTACCTCTAATTAGCTCAGCTTCTAAATGGTGCATGTGTGTAATCTGCTAGTTTGCCCTTAATGGAAATCCTCTGCACAGCTTCAGAAGCATCTACTGAGCATGCCCAAACACCTTTGTTACCTCTGCCCAAACACTATCACACTACCACCATCCTCCTCTACGTCAGCAGTTTTCAAACTGCAGGTCACAACCCAGTATGTAAGGCACTGGGTCGTGATGGCTCTGGTCAGCACAGCCGACCGGGCCATTAAGTCTTAGCCCGACTAAGGCAGGCTAGCCCCTAACTGTTCTGACACCACACTGCACCCCGGAAGCGGCTAGCAGCAGGTGTGGCTCGAAGGCAGGGGCCACAGGGCTCCGCACGCTGCCCCCACCCCGAGCACTGGCTCTGCACTCCCATTGGCTGAGAACCCCTAGCCCAGAGCTCTGACCCCCTCCTACATCCCAACCCCAGCCCAGAGCCCCCTCCCACATCCCAAACCCTCATCCCCAGCTCCTTTGGGTTGCGGGCATCAAGAATTTTCTTCAACTTGGTAGCCAGCAAAGGTTTGAAAACCACTGCTTTACATGCCTCTGGGCCTTTCCGAGTGCCGACTTAAGAGAATTCAACAAAACTCCATGTCTCCTCCCTACTGCTTCTTTCCAGTTCAAAAACAACAAAACAAACCAATTGTGTTACAAGCACATGGGTGACATACACATCATGGGAAGGAATACTGCAGCCATGTCTGTATTTCATAATTAAATGGGTTTCCCCAGGAAAGCACAATTGCATTGGTGTGTGATTTCCAGTTGGAATTTACGTTGATAGTTGGATCCCCGAGCCATTTAGTGCTTTATGGATCAAACCCACCTGAAAGACCCGAGTCCTTTCACACTAAGGAGTTCAGTGGAGCAACTGAAGCTGACAATCTGCTGCTCTGAAGGAAGCAGAGCTGCCAGTAGGGCATTTTCTGAGAGAACCTTGCCTCTGGAACTCATTTCTCCTTCAGTCTGACACAACTTAGATTTGTTAACTTTCTGCGTATGTTCATCTATTTTAATGTGCTTGTTTGCACAAAGTAGGATGAGGTTTTATTGTTCACAGAAAGGTTCTGACAGTCTGGGATTACTGTGTTACGCACTGAGTTGTTATTTTATCAATATAAAGGCTGTTTTAAAATGACGAACAGTTGAGTCCTTCTATCGTATTAAGGATATTTGTCCTTTTGCCACGGTTTTTAATAACTCTACAATGCCTAAAGGATTGATAGGTGATTTACTAAATGTAAATTTTAAAAAATCCGTTATTACTACACATATTGTGGTCGTGCCTGGGATCCCCAGTTATGGCCCAGAACCTCATTGGACTAGGCGCTGTACAAACACAGAACAAAAAAAGAGCTTTAACTACCTCCTCTTGCCATATTTCTTAAACAAGAGGGAGTCTAATGGACCTTACCATTCTCCTTCCTATGCGCCCAAACGACAAACCTGTACTGGTAAAACTGTCCTTCATTCTGCAGATTTTATGCATATGGAAAAAAAAAACCCACTCCGAATCAGGCCCACTTTGTTCTTAAAGAAACTAACAAAACTGGACCACAGCAAATCACCCCTCTCTCTCCAAAATACTGAAAACACCAATTCATCTTTCACTTTGGGCTACATTCTGTCACCCTGATTCACAAGTAGCACTTTTTCTCTGTGGATAGTCCCTTATAAGGTGGGTCTTAGATATTCTTATTGATTTTATAAATTTGATTTTATTGCTGAGCTAACTAAGCAATTGTTAATGTTCACAGATTCTTGAATCAAAATCAGTTACTTAGTGACAGACAAGTAGAAAACTATAGAATCGGTCCTGAATTTTGTCTAAAATACTGTAGCTGAGTGACAGCAAATCTAGATAATATTTTAAACCTATTCATCACGTATTTACAACCTAACTTTAAAAGCATTGTTTAACAATCTAATGAAATTTTGGATACCAATGCATAGCATGTATGCTGAAAACATTGTCTAAACTTACTTTTTCCATTTGTAACAAATTTATTAGGCTCATCTTCATTATTCATATTACAATATAAATAGGCTTGGTCAAGAGACTGATGGTTTGAGTATATGGCTAGAGGAATTTACTTGTGCATCCAAGACTTGCCAACCCTGCCTGAGTTAATGATTTTAGCTTCTCCATTATATTTTCCTTAGGAAAAATATACATTTATATGAATCATTCAGCTGAATGTTGAACTGGGCAACATTTTTTCCATATCTTTTTTTAAGATTTCATGTCAGTTATAAGTGAAGTTTCCTATGTAGTTCTGATGACAAAAGCTGCTTGTTGCTTTTCACATGCCTAAACAATTATAAACATAATTATTCCTTTGATCTTCAAGCACTCTTCTTCTTGGTTTTCTCTTCTGCCTTAAGGTCTTTTGCTGTGCATCTGGAGTTGAAAGCTGATAACATTTCTGCTGCTGTCAAGTTGGCTCCTTTCATTATCAATTTGTCTCCATCAGCTGTAAAGGAAAGTTCGTACATTTTAGAGGTGATAAATAAAGTTATAAGAAACAATTTAGCATACATTCAAGCTAAAATAGGTGTAAACACTCAGTTCATTCAGTTTATTTAAAATATTCAATGATTTCATATAACAATTATCACTGAATCTGTGTGCCTATCATATATTAAGAGCAAGCAACACATTAAAGTTAACTGCCCACAACAACAAAAATAGCCTCCATCCCTGAACTGCCTCATCCAAACATAAGGAAAAACTCCCCAGAGATGATCTAGTTTCAGAACAGATGTGTCACTGCAGTAATTCACACTATTCTCTGAATGTCAGCAAACTTGGACTCTACGGCTACATGTATAGCCAATGTAAGTAATGCAGTGTCTACACATACGCTGCATTGCCCTATCTACACTGACATAAGCCTTATGCCTCTCATGCAGGTGGAGTTATAATAGTGTAGTAGGGCACTTTGGCCATGTCTACATTTACCACAGATTGATGCTGATGTGATCAATGCAGCAAGGGTCGATTTAGCAGGTCTGGTGAAGACCTACTAAGTCAATCACAGAGCACTCTCCAGTCGACTCCATTACTCCAACAGAAGGAGAAAAATAAGTTAACGGGCGAGCATCTCCCGTCGATGCAGCATGGTGTAGACATTGCAGTAAGCCGATCTAAGCTATGTCAATTCAGGTTACGTTATTCATGAAACTATAGAGGCATAACTTAGGTTAACTTACCGCGGTAGTGTAGACAAGGCCTTTCATTGGCTAGAGGAAGGCTGTAGTGTAGCCACTGATATAATTAGGTCAACGTAAGCTGCCTTATGTCGATCTAACTGTAGTATAGACCAGCCCTAAGGGAGTGGATTCCACATCTGAAATACTGCGTATAAAGAGACAAGATGGGTGAGGTGATATCTTTTAGTGGACCAACTTCTGTTGGTGAGAGAGACAACAGAGGTTGTTCCAATAAAAGATATCACCTCACCCACTGTCTCTCTAGTATCCCGAGACCAACAAACCTACAACTATACTATGTATTGCGTATAGTCAGTTTCAATTTCCTCTGAAGAGGAAGCAAGTTAATCAGTTTACCCTGTTTCTGTGTGTCTGTTCCTACCTGTTTCTGTATTAAAAACATTTTTAAAAATTGGAAAATTTAATTTTAAAACTTTAAAATTGTCAGGGATATCTAAGAACAAAATGTAGCACCTAAAACTAATCGTAACTAAATTTCAAAGTGACTAGATTTTTTAAATTGACAGTATCCCTATAAACTATAGCAAGCCATCTAGCAGCACCACAATACAGACTCATTTTTTAGCATTCCCTTTCTTTCCAGTTCTAAATCCAGTAGACAGAAATTTTTATGATTCCCTTCCCAATACAGCAACCTGACTGATTTCATTCTACTTTTGCTCAAAAACATATTTGTACAACACCTACCACAATACGGTTCTGATCTATAACTGGAATGTCTAAGTACTACCACAACACAATTACAAATTACAGGAAACAACCCCAAATATCTTCCAATGTTAGTCTAGAAAGGCTACATTCCCTTTAAGGTGAATGATAAACCCCTTACCAAACATGATGTCTACAACTGGTTCAGATCCATCGTGTCTTACATCTGTTGTCACTACACAGTTGATATTGGAGGCACGAGCTTTTTTACTGTTTACATGTTCCAGAAATATTCTGAAAAGATTTAAGAAATATAGATTAAGTAAGAATAAACAGAACATATTTCCGCAAATAATTTACATAGTTTGATGTTGCTAGCTGACCAAAATACAAAACAATTAGGATTTATATTTATTGCCTCAGTTCTACAAGGAGTTCCTTAAATCCAGACTCAATTGCATGATCATTTTAAACAGATTATTGTTACAAAAGTAACAAAGAGTCCTGTGGCACCTTAAAGACTAACTAAAGTACTGAAGCATAAGCTTTCATGGGCTAATACCCACTTCGCCGGCTGCAAGCAGTGGAAGTTACAAAGAAATTTTAAAATCGTTTGCTTTTCACTATTTTTTTTTTTTTTTACTTTCTGTATTTCTTTTTGATTGATTGCATTATCCTAGCTATCAAACAATCAAATCAGTTTCATTTTTCTTTATAACCAATTTTACTTTCAGATTCTCAATATTTCAGTGGTTGGAGTTCAGAGAAATGTTTATTTTGTTTAAATATCTGTTTCCATTGAATTTTTCCCCAACTCCATGGTAACATTTCTAATGATTTGCTGAATTTTGTGTAATTTGTTTTTCAAAATGTAAATGTTGGCCAAAGTTCAATTAATAGGGTCCCTTTGAAGCCAGGTCAGTCACCTGCAGGAGTCAGGAAGGAATTCCCTACACACACCCCAATGTATTCTGTGGTGGGTTATTTTTATTGCCTTCCTCTGAAACATCAATGATAGCTATAGCTGGAGATATGACAGCTTAATTATTTCCCTGACATTGCGAGGATCTTGGGAACTGGTGCAACTTGCTCTCTCCTATTCTCTGCCAGTGGCTCATAGTATCTAGTCTCAAGAGAGCTGCAATACTCTGGTCTAATTTCAATTGTTGGGTTTAGCAGGCAGGCACTGGGAGGTTGGTGGTGGCAACCTATACAGGTCAAACTAGATGATCTGGTTGTCCCTTCTAGCCTTAACCTCTATTAATGTGTGTGCATGTACATGCATGCAGGCGTGTGTACAGTAACTCCTCAAATCTGCCCCAAGTTTGTGTTTTATGTTCCTTTAGTGAAGGAAGTTATGTCATGGAAAAAGCACAATTATTTGGACTTCTCAGGCAACTGATTACCAAAGAACATCACCCACTGTGTTTTTCCTCACTATTTCTAAGTATTGTATCACGAATAACTAGGGCCCTACCAATTTCACATCATGCACCATGAAATAAGCCTTTCCCTGCAAAGGGGGCGGGCTGGGGAAAATTGGGGATGGGGACTAGAGCCACCTCCGGGAGCCTCCCCCTGCTACAGGGGCTGGGCAGCAGTCCCAGAGGGTTCCTGCAGCTGGAGGAGGCTTGTGGACTTTGAGTCAATCTTCCCTGTGATGCTGGTAGCATCCCAGCAAAGGGGGCTCCTAGCTACCGGACTGGGACAGGACAGGACTTGCTCTTTCTCCCAAGGCTCCTCTTGGGTATCTCTCCCAGCTCAGATAGCTCCACACCCCCTCCTCCCCACTCTATCCAGCTCTGAAGGCAGCACAGAAATGAGGGTGGCAACCCAATGTTACCCCCCCCCCCCCAAAATTAGGTTTGCAATCCTCCCCCCCACACACACACATTCCCTTTTTGGGTTAGGACCCCCATGGTTAAAACACAGTGACATTTCAGATTTAAAACTCTAAAAACAAAATTTACCAATTTTCGAATCCTATGGTCATGAAATTGACCGTAATGGACTGAGAATTTGATAGGGCCCTACTAATAACTACAGCCCTAATCTTGCAGCTGACTCCACATAGGCTGACTCTTGCACTCACATGAATCCTCAATGACTTTAGGATTGGGGCCTTTGTGCTTAATATAGTAAAGTTAAGCACATCTGTGCTTGCAGGCCTTAGTCAGTACCTCTACACTTTGAGCTGGAGGTGCAAATTCTAGCTTGAGGAGACTTAACCCGTGCTAACGCTGACTGAGCGATTGTGGTAAAAATCGAGTGTAGCTGTGGCAGCAGGAAGGGCAACCCACGATACGCTTAGCATCTCGGACCACTTAGGGTGACTAGCTTCTCCCCCTCTGCTGCTACCCTCTATTTTTAGCATGCTAGCTCAGTCACAGCTCCAGCAGATATGTCCCCTCAAGTTGAAATTTACACTTTCCAACTCATAGTGTAGTGTAGACATACCCAAAGCCACAGAAGCAGAAGACATACTAGTTGTATTTCAACCCGTCTTCTGATCATCTGTTACAGTCTATCTTTCCTGAGGAACTAAGTTCAGATACCATTCTTCTCTGAAAAATGAATTAAAAAATAGCACCTTCCTCTTAAAGAATTGCCTCCTCAGAGTGTTCAGACATGTATCTGCTTACTCATAGTAAGTCAAATCATCTTCTTGTAGTGACAGTAATTTCCTCTGCTGTATTTTACTCTCATCAATGTAGTAAAGACAGCACATTAGAGGGGGAACTAGATTCTACTCCTTTTACAACATCAATTGTTTGCTAAATTCATGTAAATTACATTTGTGCAAATGGAATGAACACATCTGTACAGGCGTCACTAAAACCAACAGTCTGAAAACAATGGGGTTGCATAGGTCTTGCCGGGGTCTTAACTTGGACAACTCTCACAATATTTGATGTTTTAATTTAAATATAAGAATGGTCATATTGAGTCAGGCCATTGGTCCACCTAACCCAATATTCCGTCATCCAACACTGGCCAACGCCAGATACTTCAAAGCGAATGAGTAGAACAGGGTAATTATCAAGTGGTCCATCCCATCCTCCACTCCCACCATCTGGCAATCAGAAACTTAGGAACACCCAGAGCATGGGGCTGTACTGATAACCGTCTTGGCTAGTAGCCATTAATAGACCTATCCTCCATGAACTTATCTAATTCTTTTTTGAA